>JACCGJ010022018.1:0-17960 GCA_013407085.1 Atriophallophorus winterbourni
CTTTGTACATCTCATTGTTTATGTTGAACGGCACTATATCTGTATCAGATTGTGCAAATATAATAAATAATAACGGGCCCAGGTCCCACTTGAGGGAGTAAGCTTATAACGCCTCTATTTTGCGTCTCGATGACGTACGCTACGGGAAACTGAGGCTGACCACCATTGAGGTTTACCTTTTTTGCGAACGGGTAAGAGAGGAGCGAATCGATCCTGAAGTTGAAGGATGTTTTTCTTGATCTGCCCCCACATCCCTTCCACATGGTCAATGTTTTGCCATGGGAGTAGCTCGGCTGCCTGTAATAGGGAAGCAGGGTCGATCCTATGGAAGCTTCGAAACATCTTAGGAGGGGGTTTACCAAATGACAGAAGTAACTCGCAGGCTAACACTACGTGGTCGCTCTTTCCTAGTGGTGACAGTAAGATCAAATTTTGTATACCGCTTTCAGAAGTTTAAATAACTAGGTCAAGAATAGACTGAGACTGACCCTCTCTGAATCTAGTTGGTTCGTTTACGTGTTGGTAAAGTGCATGGAAGTGTAGCCAGTCCAGAAAATCGTTCGCGATTCCTGGGGCATGTGAGGTTTGGTACTCCCAGTTTATTTAGGGTAGATTAAAATCGCTGAAGATTACAACACGGTGCTACGGCTAAAAGAGACGAGAGCTTAATTTGCAAAGAGCATCTTCTTCCAAACTAGTGCTCGGACTACGGTAGACGCAGCTTACAACTATACGCGTGTATCCATGCACGCGTCCCCAGCACCACTCAGCGTTTGTTCGAGTCAGCTTCTCTAGCTTTTGCCCAACCAAGTACGACCTGCAAGGCAGCAGGGAGTTGCCAGAAAGAGGTGGTCTACCAGACTCTGTTCCAGGTTTTTCCTCAGGTTTTTCTCCCAAAGCCTTTCCCGCGATCGGGTATCTCGCAAGGCAGCTGAAGTTTGAAACCAGGGTTTTCCTTCCCTTAGATGAAATGCCCTCCCAGGCTAACGAGCTGCATCTGCCCGAAGCAAACTGGTTTTCAGGCCCCAGTCACTCGCCTTCGCCCCTTCTCCTGTTGATAGAAGCAGTTCAGCCAGGCTCGGGGAGCCACTCGTGCAGGCCAGAAACTGGACTTGGTTGTCAGAGGCTATTTGAGACGCGTGCCATATGGGAGCATTTTATAAACAGTGGGAGCTTATCCCCCTTTCCACCCCCGGCTATGACAACCTTTGGAACCTTTCATACCATAGCCTACAGTAAGACTCTCACCACCGCCAAGGAATTCTGTCTCTTGGGTTACAAGGTTTCCAAATGTTTGATTGGACCATATAAAACCTATTCGTAAGCTACAGCCTCACGTAACGCTAAATATTTGCAACGCGTGATTGGAATGTTTGCTTACTACTCTCATTGGATAACTACGTTTTCTGACAAAATAAATAAACTGGTCAAGAACAAAAGGATCCCTCTACCTGACGACATCCATGCGACCTTTGAAAATTTGAAAAGCGAACTTGAATGTGCCATGCTTATTACGATAGACTATAACGAACCATTGGTCGTCGAAACAGATGCTTCCCATGTCTCCATTGCCGCTTCGCTTAGCCAAAACCACAAACCCATTGCCTTTCTCTCGAGGACAATCCTAGCGAAAAATTCACTCCGCTGTAGAGAAGGTGGCATACGCCACTGTTGAATCCATCAGGAAATGAATGCACTATCTACTTGGTAGACCATTTAAACTGGTCACTGACCAGCGCTCAGTTGCATTTATGTATGGTGGCGGCTTTATAGCATGAAGTCGCTGTGGCATTCATTTTGAGCGTAAAATACAACGGTGATTCGCTGCCATACTGTTCTGATTGAGCGATCAAACAAACAAGCACGAATGATTACCTGTAAACTAGGCTTTGTTCAATTCACAACTGGAGTAGAATGGCTTCAAAATGAGAGTATAGTGTATAAAACTGAGGGTGAAAAAGTTTGATCAAAGCATGGAACAAGCCGAGTTTTTCTTTAGTGATAACGACTCCGTTGAATACTTCTTGAATACATTCTCGTGGTACTTCGAGCAGACTATTGAGTGTGACACCTTTACGGAACGCTCTTTGAGCCTTTGAATTTGGAACTATCAGTCTACAAGTTACGATACTTTTTCGTAATTTGGCCCCTGTATTTCTATGTATGGTTACAAATATCGTGATAGTTTGAAAATTCTAATTTTCCTTGGCGTGCATAGACCCGTTTTCGGTGCGCGTTTCAATGCCAGGAAAATGCATTATTTTAAAGTATTGTTGTAATTTTCTTTTTTAGGATCAGAGATTTGGATACGGTGTTGCCTTACGTGTATATTTCTGTATGAAATCATGAGAATAGAATCCGACGAAATGACAATCTGATATCACTAACCACGATAAACTACTCAAATTCTGCTATCGTTTTTGATAGCAGTAGCTGACAGTATCTCAGCCCACGTGCAGCTTGACTGTGCAGCACTTTGCCTGGATCAGGCTTGTGCTTTCATACATATATACGCTTGTGCAATCATATGATCACACATTTACTTCTCAGCATTTGAATACCTTTCTTTTAATATTCGATTTGGCTTATGATAACTCTAGCGCGCACACATTGCAGCCGTTTTCGCTTGAATTTCACCGGTCGCCGTGATGCCTCATCACTCCACTAAAGATATTTCCTCAACAAAGAGTTCCGGGTCTCGACGGCCACACAAAGATGCACGGAAGTCAAAATCTCCCAGAACACCAGCCAGAGATCGTTCCACAAATGCTGAATCAGATCGCTCAACTGGACGACGTTCCTCAAAACGCAACTTTCGCATGCTTTGTGTACGAAACTTTTCGGCTAACTTGAACGTGGAAACAGTTCAAAACCGTTTGTTCCGTGAATTCAGTCGGTTCGGGAATATTTCAGTCACCGTGGGCTACTTGGATGAAGAACTTGCAGGACTAATCGTTTTCGAGTAAGCTTTTACACGTCCTTTCACGTGCATGCAATTTCGCAACATGTTTTACGATACAGGTAATGCGATGCTATTTTTTCGATTTTGATATGCTGCTCGCACGCATAAGCTGCACTCTCCATGCCGTTATTTCTGTCATATATCTGTCATGGCCTAAATAGTCTCGAACGTATTCGGACCATGTGCAATCTTCGAGTGTCGTATTTTGAATGGGCCCTGACTGGATTCAGGCAAAGTGCCGCATAGTCAAAGATTGTGCGTAGAGTTCGATAATGTCAGGCTGCCCGGGGTTGAACAAATGTAAAATAAAATTTTTGAAAATCGGGGTGAGATTCCAACGTGTTTCTGCATGCAAGAACAATCAAACGTACAATGTAATCGCAGCTATGCATTTGTCATGTATTAAAGCTTGAACTGGAATTACCATTTGGTATTGTATTAGAACATCATGGTTGTTTTTAAAAACCGTATCTAACAATGGCTCTTAAATGTAACTCTATTTACCCGTTTTCATTATTTCAAGACTCACTGAACGTAATATTATGGCCGACACCTAATGACGGCAACCAGCCAGAAACCGGTTTTGTTTTGGCTAATATTATTGTGCGGTCCCGGTCTAAGTGATGCCCAATTTGATCAATATGTGTTGAGATCAGTGAATTCCGGTCATGTCTGTGTACGACCAACCGATGGTCATGTAGTCTTGTGCTAAGTTTGCGACCTGTTTGTCCACGTAGTTCTTTTCGTAATCTCTGCACGCAATCTTATATTGGATATTCGGCTGTTCTTCTTTTGCCAATTTGTCTTTCGTGTTGTTGAAATGGTTGCGAAGTGTTGATGCGTGTTAATGCGCGATGTCGATTCCTAATGGTGGAAGTTCCCGAGCTACAGTTTCGGAGATAGTTGAATATACGGCAGAGTGCGTCTTGTTTTGTTCTCTCCTGGGTTTCTTTGTTGGGGTCGGTTGAATCTGTTGCGTAATATGAAGCTTCTTGGATATCCATTTTCCTGGAACACCTTGAACAGAAGTTCTTTTCTTCTCAGTTTATCTGTACTGCAGTGGGTTGTCGCTCTTCTGAATAGGGTTCTGACACAACTGCGTTTGTGAGCGTTCGGGTGCTTACTGTGAAAGTTCAGTATTTGATCCGTGTGTGTGGTTTTCCGGTAGAGGCAGGTCTCTAACGTTCCTTCGCTTGACCGTTTCACTTGAACATCCAGGAATGGTAAGCAGCCGTAAACTTCAGTTTCCTTTGTATGTTGGATTCCAGTAAATACACAATTAATGAGTCGATGTGATTTGTCTACTTCTGTTCTTTTCATAATCATGAATGTGTCGTCCACGTAGCGGATTCATAATGTACGATTCGCTTGTTTTTCCTCACTTATTTATCAAAGACCCGTCGGTCTGCCGGAACCTTTTCCTTGGTAGTCGTCAACATTCAATCTATCATTTCGCCTGTCATCAGCTTTTCAAAATCAATAAATATCAATCAATAAATCCGTTTCTCTAATTTACAGGCACGAAGGTGATGCATATGAAGCATATTGTGACGTGAAACATGTCCGCTTCAACGACCGCACATATCCTGTTGAAATCGTCCCCGATGAAGCAACAAACAAAAAGGATTCCGAGACAGTTCGTTCTTCACACACGTTTAATGAGACGCAATTTTCCTCCAAAAGTTCTACCAATATGCAAGACAACAATAGGATTGAAACAGGAACGTCTAGTATCCCCTCTACCTCAACCGCTCTTACAACAGCCTTGAAAATGGCTGGTTCTTCTATGAGATCACTCTTGTCTACGCCCAGCGATCACTACAGGCATCAGGAATCACGTGCTCGCTCCCCTGGATCATCACCACCCTCCATGGATGACGATTCCTCCATGAACGCCACGCGAACTTTGTTCGTTGGTCATCTGGAGCCAGATATCAATGAATCCGAGCTCACGAAAGCTTTTGCGCCATTCGGCGTTATCGATCAGGTGGATGTTAAACGACCAGCCAGAACTGGAGCACATGCTTACGCGTTTGTACGTTACGCTAACGTGGATATGGCCTTTCGCGCGAAGTCTGCCATGGCCGGCAAGCGCATACGTAGCGCTCATTGCAAGATTGGCTATGGCAAACCTCTCACTACGAAGTACCTGTTTATCAGCAAGGGAAGCTCTCAGACATGTAGGGATCTAAGTGGGAGCTTGTTATCAAGCTTGAATCAGGTTGTTTCCTATGATTGGTCAACTGACCAATCAAATGTTACCGTCACATTTCACACAGTGGACGCAGCTGTACACGGGCACAGTTTATTGAAACAGCTGATATTTAACGATCCTCAAAAGATGGGCATGCTCGTAGATTACGTGGAACCCAGTGGAGCCAGTGAGTCAGTCGGTCGTTTCCCTGAGCAGTCGGCAGACGACAAGCTCTGTTCGCGAGGGTCTAGAAACACTCGTGAAGAACAACTTGCCACGGAAGAAAATGGGGCAACGCGAAAATTGCAAACTGTTGTTAAGCTGTGGGATTTAGATCGGCTCCTTCAACCGGATCTGTTCAGTGGAACGGTAAAACTGAAACGAAATGGCTTCCATTTCCGATGTCTACATGTTTCAGGCGACTCGTCGCTAGGCGCAAAGATTTCTGAATCCGTTGAACATGGAAAACGACCCGTTTTGAAGATCACACAACGTGCCAGATTGAATCCGTCGTGGATGGCTGAAGCGACTTATCTGTTCCAATCAGCTGTGTCGGAGCATCAAGGCCGTATCTCATTGATGCTACTTCTGCCTGATTACACACCCGCCCTCGAAACGCTTCCCAACTCGGACGGGCTCGTTTTCTATCCATTCTCGGTTTTGATCGCGTATTTGAAATTAAAACAATCATTGGCCTTCGCGACTTTAGAAAACGGGCGGGAAAAAAGCCCGGGATCTTTGTTGCTTTTGAACTTGTTTGCACCGAGCAGTTTTTCTCTCAGTTTGTTGAAACAAACCGCACCGAAACTTACTTCAGAATTGGCTACCGCGGATAGTTACGTTCTGTTATTGGCATTAAACCCGTGATGTACTTTGTGTATATTTCTATGTATCATAAATTTTAGTCAATACCAATCTTGAATCACATGGTTTTGATAAACGGCTCGAAAGTAGAAAAGTTGTATGCCGTCAATCTTGTATATTCTATGGAATCGCAAGTCTGATCTAGTCAAAGTACCGCGCAGTCAGAGACTGCACGTGGGCTAACTTAGTATCATGCCATGAGATTGCAGCGCAAATCAATTTACCACGATGTTAGCTGCATAGCACCGAAGTACTTCAGAATTGCGCACCCATGCTTCCTCGGGAACTTGTATTCACATCGGAAGGACTCCTTAAAAGATGCTTACCATACTGCGACAATTATAAGTACGCCTGAGGTTGTATTATATGGTCACTTCTGTTGCGAAGTATACCGTATGTTGAGTGCCCTGTGCTGTGCAGCTGACACCACGCTAAATTGATTTGCCACCGGTAGTGAATCGGACGCCGAAGTCTCAGTGCCATTTCATTTCTCATATCTTTTTAGGCCTGGGCAACCTGACAGTGTTTTAATCCACTTGCAGTCTTGGACTCTGCGGTACTTTGTCTGGATCAAGTTTGTGCTTCCATACATCATACATACATACCCTTGTAGACAAGCTAAGCCAGATGTATTTATGAACTCACAATCCCGATACAAGCAAAGTGTCGCACGTGTGCTAAGAGATAGCCAGTTTGTCCAGATGGCAGTAAGTCTTCAGCGTATTTCCGTATGCAGCTGAATATAGCAAAATGTGTGCGCCCGTTGTGTATGACTTTTGGAAATAGAATTCACAAGAGAGGCGTTGCCCTGGTATGTCACATTCTAGTTATTGCAACTCCTGAATTCCAGCTTTCATAATTCCTGGTCCTACGGTTTATAACAAACAACATCGCACCTATCTCTTCCCTGTTGAGGCGAATAATGTTTGAATAACGTTTTACTTGGGAGCCATTGTTCAACAGGATTCATACTATGAACCGCGATGTTTAATTTCAGAAGCACACAGTGATTTTCCGTCAAACGCTCAGAACATCAAAATTACAAATTTGGAGGATGTGAGCAAAGAAAGAAAAGGCCTTGTTTGAAAATATTTAAAATAAAAATAAAATCAGTATAAAATTAGAAAAGCATACATCAAATTAACGAGATGACTTTTTACCGTGATTGTTTAATAGGAAGCACATTTTGGGGTAAACATGAGTTGATGCAAATGGAATAAGGGTCGTTTGAGACGTTCTGGAATGTAATGTGATGGCTGAAAATTGACATTTGAGTGGATCGTAGTGTAGCAGAAAATAGCGTTGATTGTGAAGGAGATTCAAGTAAGAACCCTATATAACAGTGGCATACAAGTTCAACTTTGTTTACCGCTTTTCCACTGTTTCAATGCTCACTGAACCTCACCTTACTGTCGCCACCTGATGACGGCAAACAGCCAGAAACCGGTAGTGGTGTGTAAGGGACGAGTATGTGAGCACCACAATACATTGAAATTCAAGTCTGTTTCTAAAGTAGAGGAAATTCAACTTGCGCGTGCAACGGTTTTGGCAAGTTCGATCAGCTTAGACGAAAATAGCTGGTGAACAGTATCGAATACGAGGGAAGACCAAGTGCGAAATCGTCTAAAGTTTTACGTCAGGAGGACACATACGAAATGCGTTTAACTAAAGCCTAGTCTAGTAAATAGCGAATCCATGTTAGGTTGAGAATTCCCAATAATTTCTGTACGCTGAACTTTAGATCACGGCGCAGGAAACGTCCCGTCGGTCGGCAGGCAAATTGATGAACACAATTTCTACCTCCATCATGGCCAGTGTATGTATGCCTGATCCAGACAAATTGCCGCATAGTCATAGATTGCACGTTGTCCAGGCCTAGATATATATGAGGAAAAATAGAAATAGCAGTGAGACTCGAACGTGTTTTCGCATGCAGCTCATCACTAGTGGCCAATCAATTTTGCGCGGTGTTACGCGCACAGCACAGAGTACTGTATGATTGCACATCCGTCACTGGGATTTTATTAGCCGTTTTTATCCCTCAATTGAAGACGTACGAAGAAACTTGATATTGCATTCCAGGCTAACCTACTCGGAACGAAACCGCTAAAGAATTCATAAGACAAAGTCTAGGGAACATCTGAGGTGGTCCTGAAAGTATTCCGATAGTTTATCACGCGGAACTCCGACTGGCCTATTGCATTGTGAAACATCGAAAGCATCCTTATCTAGAATTCTTGGCAACAATGATAAAATAAAACTTTCAGTCTACGGTCAACCGGTAGATGCCAAGATACACTTGAGCTCATCCTAAACAGGTATTCGGCTCAATAGTGTCGATCATATTCCATAAAATCGAACACTTGTGTATCAACCAACGATCTAGACAGGGAACGTGCTAATCAAAAAGGCATTCACCGACTAATAGAGGATATAAATCTTAAGAGATTTGTAAGGCGCTAGTTAAACCGTATGAAATACCCCATATCATAACCGAGGCACCATATTTTAAAGGAGTTTCTGAACTCTATCAATTGTGGCTATACAATCAAGTGCAAAGATAGCTCTAGTGTGTACATAGGACAGATATCCTTCGTACGACTTGCTCGGAGCTCATCCTGAATGAAGTATTACCAATTTGGACCCAACCTATAACAATTACGTGCGTCGTGTCTGAAAATTCGAAGAAATGACTAGTCGATTTGCGAAAAATGCGATTTTCCCATGTTGCTGATCATCCGAATACCGGCTGTATTCTGCTGGTTTTAACTGCAAAACGCGTCACTCATTGAAACCATGACGTAATCATAAGTAGTCTGTTGGATTCGCCAGACGTTTGCAGCAAAATGCGTTAGAAAAGCAAGTCTTGTGTTCGATGCTTTACAGCCGCGAAGCAATAAAGTGGGCGTCAGTAGTATAATCAATGCGCGTGCAGTTTTAAGTCTCCGAAGGTTTTATTCAGGTGTAGGGCAAAGTGTGTGTTCAGTTTGTATTGCTTGACTCGTTCGGAAACGTGGCTAGATAACTGATAAGAATCCCAGATCCGCAATGAAGTGTATGGGAATGGCGACACTGAGTTTCCCAACCCGTTCACAAACATCATCATCAAAGACAGCATTACACCGGTAGCACGTACCGAACGCTTAACCGTCACACAACCATGAAAAAGTAAAATTATAAAAGATGTGGAAGGGTGGGACTTAAATTGCTACGGATTCTATAGAAGAGTAAGCACAAACAAACTAAGAAGAGGTGCCTGCACCTCGAATGGAACATGCGTACAATCAAGTTTCGTGAACGAGTAGAGAGACATCTTCATCGCGGCTTTCACTGTCATGCATCATAACAAGCTTTTCTCGTCACTCCGCTTGACAACAAACAAGGTTAAGCAAACATTCCAAGAAGATGCTTAGTGCAAGACCGCCATTGAACACGGTTTCGGGCGTAAATAGCCATTGCGATATCTGATCGAGGGGACACCAGCCTGGAAGTCGCGCTCCGCCGACTTTGGAAAGGCTACTAGTAAGGTTTTTTAACTGCCTATGCCATGTGGCTGTTTGGCCACACAAAAAAGAAAGAAAGAAAAAAGAATCCGTTTCGGAAGTTGGTGGTCCGGCATCCGTAAAACGTGACCCAACCAGCGTAACCTATACATGTTAATCTGCTTCTCGATATCAATATTACTACCAAACAACTTATTTCGGAGAGCATCGGTGCGTATGCGATTGTAACAGCTAACTTGTAGAATGTTGCGGAGACCGGTTGTCAACTACTTGGAGACGCTGGATGTGTTATTTACGTAGGGTCCAGGTATCGCACCCATACAGTAACACAGCCCGAACTGTCGCGTTATAGACTCTACCCTTGAGCAACAAACAATGCATAACGAATGCCACATAACATTCTAATGAAAAGTGTTCATATTTTCAATCATCTTCATTGCTCTCGTCACGACCAATTTCATATTGTCTGCTCTAGTGCTAACATTACGATCAAGATACGGATGCCTTTTAACAGCAGAGAAACAGAGCTTGAACTTACGAAGCATTGTTTGATAAGACCACAGACGTGGGTATGGTTAAACTTATGGGCTTGCACAAAATATTCCACCTTGAATTCACTTCCGTATGCATGGAAGCACAAGCCCCAAGATCTTGGATAACATGTCTCCCGAATCGACAGTAATGACGTCCGACCTGTTAAAGATAACTTTCGCTCTTAAAATCTGGAAAACTGCCCTGATCAATCCCATGTATAAGGGTGGCGAAAGGAAAAATCATTTAGACGCCATTTCATTACTCTTATAACTCCGCCAAGGACGGTCCCAAGCCCGTCTGAGAAAGGAGGAGGGTTGGGCTTAGGGCTAGCAACCCTATCCCGTAAAACCTACAGTGCTACGGAAACGAAGACAACAGATCCGTGGCTCGGTCATGTATGCAGGATGGATCCCAGTTCGCATACGAAGGTAGCCATTCACTGGCGTCCGCAAGGTAAACGAAAAAGGGGACGGCCCAAGGAAACTTGGCGCAGAACGTTGGAACGCGAACTACATGCACAAGGATTCACGGTGCAGACGGCAACGGAAGCAGCGGCAAACCGGACCCACTGGCGTGAAGTTGTCTTCGCCTCATGTGCCAACCGGCACGGAAAGAAGGAGCTTGAATGACATGAAGAATGAATGAGATTCGACTGGAGTTTTGGATCCACTTGCATGTGGATTACTGGAACACGTCTTCGATCGGCCCACCTTCTTGGTCTGCATTCTACGGAATTAATATGAGTGTGCTCTTCTTCCGCTGACTTTCCATCTTCTGGGGTTTTGAAGATAGATAAGTCTGGATAGGACTGATATGAATCATTGAACACAGTTTCTTTAAAATATTTTGCCCAGCAACAACTTCTTTCCGTTGCGACTTTGGTTGATCAGGTAATCTGGTTTGTTTTATTCGTTAGGAGGGTGCCCTCATAACATAGACTCTATAATTATACAAAAATGAACTAATGAAATAGCATTTCGATGCTAAACGAAAACCTTGACTTTCACCGTTCTAATTATTCATCATGTTCACTGCAACTTTCAGCTGGATCAATTATTGTCAGACTGTGTGCTAACCGCATTTAACCTAGTATTATCAAACCTATTTGATTCCAGCAATACTTATTCATGAGAAACCAAGATTTGCATCCCGTTATTCGAGGAATTTACCTCTTAATGGCTTATTTAGTGGTTACCTTTGCTGTGAAGAACATTGATGAATAGAATTCTTTTCATTTCTGTTCGGAATATAATATTTTAGCAAAAATGATAACCAATTACAACCATACAATTTTTCCAGAGGCCTATGATGATGAATGGTATTATGGTAAAATGTAAGCGATGTAATTTCATGTTTGAAATAATTAGGGTCGATAAAAATAATAGTTGATTATGGTAATGTGTTGCTCACATCTCCCGAAATTACACTCCACTACCGGTTTCTGGCTGTTTGACGTCATCATGTGGATAAAGTAAGATTAGGTTCAGTGAGCCTTGAAACAGTGGTAAACAAAGTTATACTTGTATGTCACTGTTATATAGGGTTCGTACAAAGAACCACGATGTTCAAACACAGAATCACGGAGTGATACTTCTTCAAGCAGTCAAGGCGCTTATGGATGACCAAAGTGATGTGTAGCTCACATCCCCCGAAATTACACTCCACTACCGGTTTCTGGCTGTTTGCCGTCATCCGGTGGTAACAGTAAGATTAGGTTCATCTTACTGTCTCGACCTGATGACGGCTAACAGCCAGAAACCGGTAGTGGAGTGTAATCTCGGGGGATGTGAGCAACACATTACTTTGGTCATCCATAAGCGCCTTGTGTGCTTGACCACAAATCGCTATGTGATTCTGTGTTTGAACATCGTGGCTAGTTGTACGAACCCTATGCAACAATATTTAATTATTGTTCTTTCACATCCCCTGCAAATACACTCCACCATTGTTTTCAAGCCTTTTCCCGTCTATCACTATAGACAGAGGAGTTTGGTTTGACCGAACCTTGAAACAAGTGTAAAATGGAAAACAGAGATCAATTTTCGAGCCACAGTCAACTGTTCCTACAACGAAACGAGATATTCGAATGTATCATCACAAATTGATTCTAGGTCAAGCAAAATCACATGACCAAGTATTTTGTTGCGCATATTTGCAATGCAGACGCATTAGACGCATTTTCTTTAATCTTCAAGCCTACTCGCTAGTATTAAGTAATATAATGTGATATTCCACTAAAATACCACAGTGTTAACGATGGATTTGACTCCATATATGTGAAGCCGTACACTAGATGGGGAACCTATGCGATCGGTCTCAGTTTGGGATGGATTCTGATTAAAGAATACAAAATTAACAAAGTGAGTTTTTTCCACATGGATTAAAACCGAATTGTTCAACTTTTTCGTATAAAAGTTATAAATGTTTAAAATTAATCGATTTATATATATTAGATAAGCGAAATAATCCGAATGTTTAAATGAGTTTTCAACCAATATTGTAATTTATGTAATCCAACATGTTGCATATGGCGAGCATATTGAACACTTGCTCAAAAGTTAAAATATCCTTGAACGAAAATATCATTTTTATCCCACTTTTATTGACTACCATGTGATTTGCTGAAAAAAGAATTTTCATAAATGCATCAATTTCGGTGGTCATTATCAAAGCTTTGACTGATATTGCTATAGTTGATGTACGCTGCAAAATTGGACAGCTTATATATGTAATATGTTTAATTGATCAAAGTGATTCGATGGTATTTGAAAGTATTAAAATGTCTGGTAATCATAACTTAATCAGATAACTTCTTAGCAATCACTAGTTAATTGTTTGTATCTGTGTTTATTCAACCAGTGCTCAACTGAGTGTGTAAACGCAAAACTCAGATCCCGATCTCAGAACGTATTAAAATGACTTTCGAAAATAGAAGATACAATCAAAGTTTTACATCAAATCATACCCAGTGTATTTTACCCGTTCTCTTTGAACTCAACAGTCTTGGCCGAAAATCAATAAACACGTCTTTGTTTGGATCAGCCTGGCTGTATCTTCGGTGTTGTGCTTGTCAACTGTTTACGGGATGTATAGTTTAATCAGTGGTGAAGTTGACTCATGGCCAACCGGCAGATCTGCATTCTTCACCGCAGCTCACAGACCAGCTTTCACACTCGGGGTCGCCATTGTCGTGTACCTTTGCGCAAATAATTACACACGTGAGCAAACGATTTATAATATTCTTTTGGAAATGAATTTAACGAATAATACAACAAAGAAAAACGATCAGTTTACCAGTTTATAATGTAATGCTGATACTCTGTCTGAATTTCTAGTTCTGAATAATTTCCCGTGGTAATTTATACGGCTTTTGAAAATATCCCACCACTATCAATGCATTGTCATAAAGAATTTTAATGGGTAAATAATGTCAAGAAATTTTCACATTACACTGCACTGCATTAAAACAATTTGGTTGAAAGACGGAAGGTGTAATGTTATGTGCCTGTGGATTACTACAATTAATTCCGCCTTTATTCTGGACTGAATTTGATTAACTATTTAGCTTCCGTTGGTCTATCTGGTCCATAGTTTTATTCATAGTTTATACATTTCGATTCTCGGGACTGATTTTCACCAAACAACGTTGATAACGATAAACAGTACTTGTTCGTTGGTCGGTGTCTGTATGGTATCGAAGTGATTTACGCTTATGTCTCTCAAACAGCATCTGCTGACACCGGGCATGAAAATGTCACATTAATCAGTGCCTTAAGATAAGTACTCAAGAGCCAAGCAATTCCATACTACTGGGGTCAGATGCGAAGCCTGTATATTTCTTTAGAAACATCGTTGTATTTCAAGTGTGGCATATTCAAATATCGACTCCATAATTTCAACGCCTTATAATGTAGATCCGTTGAAATACAGAGACCATTCATGCATCTATTCATATATGAGAATCATCTATCATTCGTGGAATGCCTAAGTTTTGTTGTCATTCAGTAAAACATTGAGTACATTCCATATTTTTATTCACTTACTGCGCTTGGTGCGAACAAAACTTTAATCTAGACATCAAACTCTGAACTCATGAAGTTTTATGGTAGAAATGTAATAAGCTTTACAAAAAACAACGAAGATGTATCTAGGCTGAAAATATGTAAATTCTGCCGAAAGTCAATAGCGACAGCGTAATATCGCATGGTCTGTCTTGTAATCACGAGATTCGAAGCGACACCTTCAACCGATTTCGATCGTATGCTTCCGTCGAACAAGAAAACATATTGCAGTTTCTCTCCCCTTTCGCCAATAGAGCTAAGTGCTAAGAGAAAAATGATCTTCATTATTATAACATAAATACTTAACCTGAGAGGCTGGTTCAAGCTGATTCGTTTTAAAAGTGCTAGTTAGAGGCTTGACAATCCAAGTATGAATAAGTTTTGTATGTTCGCACTGATTGTTCGCAAAAATTGTTTGTATTCCTATTGACAGTATAGTACAGGGCAGAGCTTCTGTTTAGAGATTACACCAGGGACAAATGGTGAACCACGGATTAGCATATCTCGTATTATAGTTCGTGCTCTGTAACAATTCACATTGGAACACTTGCGTACTTCGTAACTTACTTTGTTCAAGATGAATGGTTGCTAAGGTAGCAGATTCGTCTAATGTGTAACATTCAAATTCATACTACATTCGAAAAAACCCCAACAATTTTAATCCGTCGCGGTAAGCAGACCATAATTTCGAGCACTAGTAAGAACTACACACTGTTCAAGCAGAAATGATATTAATTTTTCAGGGAATGCGATCTTCCCGAAACCTTATAATTTACTCGAAAAAGACTACATTTCATCCATCCATAGATTCAAAACGAAAATAGTACAATTTTATTAGAATTAATGAACAATTACGAAAGCTAACTTGAAGATCGAACAATAGCTTGATCTTCATTTTGATGGTTCTCAACCTTAAAATTAAACGCTTTTATACCCAGTTCGTATTTCCTTGAAAATTTTGCACCCCGTTTGATAATAATGTTTAAGAATAATTTTTACGATCGAAAGTATAGTTTTGTAAGTGTTGTAAGGCATAGCTTTTGCTCGCATATAATCTATGAATAAATCCATGAATAAACATTGAATTATGTTTCGATCGCAGCTCCCATAAATTTCTTCCTTGGAATGAAATTTTTCTCTCCAATGGCACGGCTAACTTACGGTGCTTATTTGATTCACTCAATCGTCTTGTTTTTCTTGGTACTCGGGAGCCAATCTGTGATATTGATGGATAATATGTACCTGGTAAGTCTCGTTGGACCAACGATAATCAAGAACAGTATTCGAGACAAGGAGATAATTTATGTTTGTGACTACTCATCCGTACCAAGCCCATCGAAATATTCACAAAGTTTATCATGACGGTACATAATAGAAGCACGGGACTCGAGTTTCGATTTTATCTGAGCTCATCAGCAGTGAATATCCTCTGCTCCGCGTGGGAGACATTATTTATCTTATTTTAGTAGGTGAGGGTACAGAGGAGGAAGAAAAAGACAACTAACGAACTTCGCCACATTCAGGTCATCGGTCAAACATTAGCGACGTTCCCCACTTTGTACACACGCACTCGATTATGTGTCGATTCATCCCTGAGTTCACCCGGTCAATCGCTAATCGCGTTCATTCACCAATGTCACAACACAAGCAAAGCCGATTGATCAAAGGCGTTTATCACGCATAAGACAATTTACAAAACAAACACCAATCTTAGTGATGTGTTGCTCACATCCCCCGAAATTACAATCCACTACCGATTTCTGGCTGTTTGCCGTCATCAGGTGGAGACAGTAAGATTTGGTTCAGTGAGCCTTGAAACAGTGGATAAATGGTAAACAACTTTATACTTGAATGCCACTGAACGCCAATCTTATATAGACAAATCCAGCTCTCGCCACACTGATCCTCAATGATGTCTGTCCCGGTTTTCTTCTATCTGATTTGCCAATAGATTTCATACCAGCTGTTATATATTTGTTATTAATAAAACTGTAAAATATTAAAAGCTATCACGAGCATAATGATGCACAGTTCATGAATAAAATTCTTTTGGATTTTGTAGATTCAAGTTTCTGTTGAATGTCGCCATGCCTCCATGCAATTGCATATTTACATAGAGATAAAATCCTAACAAACCCACCGAGAGCCCGAATATATTCGTCTGGAGCCCAAATAGGAACACCATTGTTTAGGAACATACATGAGATTGTTCTGAGCTAAAAAAATATTATATATATATGCTTGTTAACTAATTCACGTCTGTTAATAGAATTGAAGTTAACTTAACATTTCGGTCCCATCGTATATGAATACTTCAATTCAAAATAGAATTATAAAGCTTCCCCATTGCATTCAAATGTTCAGGCACCTCACAACAATTACCCTACGGAAATCTATCCCAAAATTTGTTGATTGAATCAAACTAAAAAATGTTTCTATTGTTTTATTCACAGATAACACAATTCCTGACGACCTATATAGTCAGCTATTTTTTGGCGATTGTGATAAACTTGGCAACAGAGGCGCCACTTTTGAATTTGGAAAAGTTGCTCCATCTACGTTGACGCGCCAAACGAGAATCATCAATAACGAATTTGGCTTTTTTCCATTTTAATCATTCATTTCCTTATCGTGGCTACAGCAGTGATTTTTCTACTTTATTCTAGAACCTTTCAGATCAGTTCACCGTTTTATGCTTTCTCAATATAAGTTATTATATAAAGTGTTTTATTCTGGTTAAGTCAAATGATTTCACTTAGGAAGAATCCTGTCTTCTAAAAATTCGCGATTTTCATATAATTTTACTGGGGAGTATTTGTTTCATTTTAACTGGGTGTAAGAGAGGATTATATGGTGTGGTTTTTCAAATAACCTATCCAGAATACATCCGAGGAGCTAACTCTAGGCTGATTGAATATGCTAGCACGCTTTTATTAAGGATCAGTGCCCATTAAACAAGAGAATAAGTAATTATCGGATTCTGATTTCATTGATATCATTCAACCACAATTAATTTTGGCTACACACAGGATCCTCGAATATTGAAGTTTCGGTTCTTGCAGAATAACCGCGGCCTGAGAAACGTGGTAATGAATCGATTATAGCACAATCCTCATCAGACTCAGGGTATCTGAACGAATAGTTTAGAGTTGAATTGTATAAAAGCCGCTCAATTTTGTAAGAACGTGCACTCTCAGTAGACTCAGTTGATTGCAGACGTTTGGTTGTCAAACTAGTTGACGTTAACTGCAGATAATCTTTCAAATCAAGTTGGTAAATTTGTCGATTTGCTTTGCACTTAGAATTTTGTGATTGGTTAGTGATCTGTCTTTCATGATTACATCTACTCATTGTCGGTTTCATTCATCCAATAAAACTTTCTTATTTACTGATTGCGTTTTTGTTGTACACATTTTGCAAAACCAACAAATGTGGAGAATATATATATGTGAATATATTTTCATTCATCTTCTTTAATTTTGTGTGGATGATTGATTGCTGTGAATTCGTGTATACGAATAAAGCCATTTTTCTTATTCTATTGATAATTTGAGCAACGGGTGGTACGTACTAAGATGTACGATTTCAGAACTACTCATCGCAAAGCCAGTTTTAGTTCGTATACTCTCGTTCCCAGCGATCGTGCGGTATTTTACATAATGAATCTCACAATCTGAAGGGATATATTTATACCATATTAATTCTTTTTCTCTGGTACGCAATCCTTGCCCTTGACCGCTTTCTTTGGAGGCATTGTATATAGAGTCGTCTGCAAGCGAATGATGAGCAGATACAGCTTTTTGCAGCTGAACGCAGATCGCGCCGCCGGCATGCAACTGACG
>JACCGJ010022020.1:0-35424 GCA_013407085.1 Atriophallophorus winterbourni
TAGTTAAGTCGTTTAGAAATAAGTATGGAGCGATCCTTTGGCACACCACAAGCCACTTGAATGAACTTCTAACGCAAATCTCACAGGAAATTAGTCATTATTCTATTCACGCAATTTACGATCTACTACGTATACAAGGAGTGTAGACAAGAGCACTTTTGATGTGTCTCTACGTATCGCGTCTACCGAGTGATCAGCAGGCAGTAGCTCAGACCAGGCTTCTTTAGCTAAAATCAAGTTTGTCAGACGATGGATTTTTCCTGAATCCATGTTGAAGTTCGGCTATTAGGTTGCTGCTCTCAAAATGGTTAACTACGTTCGGTGGGAATTCGACTAACTGAAGAATGAGCAAACTGGAATTTCTGCAGTTCAGACACCCACTTGCCGTGAGACTGGTGATGCGAATTGTCGCATAACGTTCGCACTATTTTAGAAGAAGTCGCTAAGTCGGTATCAGAGGCCAGTGACGGTACGCTTTTTAACACCAAGGTTGTTGACATACTTGGGGGGTTCAACAAATTTTCCGTCCACACTAATTTGGCATTATGCTCTGCATTTTGGGTTGTTGACATACTTGGGGGGTTTCACAAATTTTCCGTCCACACTAATTTGGCATTATGCTCTGCATTTTGGATAAGGCACACACTCTTAAGATGAAGCTGAACCAATTAAGTCGCAACGGATCATCTACCATACTCTATCGTTTCCCCAGTTAGGTTATTTGTGACATCAGAGGTTTGTCCCTAAGCTCAATTGCACTCAAAGGCGCCCGGAGAATGTTTGAAGACCCAATATCATTGAACATTTTATTTGTACAAAAAACAGGTAAAACGTTCGTGAAGATCAATCGAAGCGAAATACCAACAATCTACACAGACCGTGCATTGTGATCACACCCTGGAGTAATGAGGTCAACTTGGTGGACAAGATCAATAATCCAAAACGCATCACTAGGAAAGATTCACCGTTACGAGACGTTTGTGAAGAAGCCACTCATCGCATGAATCCAAGCCCCATGAAGTCCGGCGCACCGAAAGGACTAGAACAGCTCCTGACGGCCCGTAGAATCGACTGAGTTATTCAACGTAACTCAGGAGAGCATAACTAACCAGCATCCAACTTGTGGGAATCAAACACAGAAACTGCGTAGGACGACATCCGAAACAAATAGAGAAGCTAGGAAAAAATAAATGAGTTGGAAGGTTAAGGTGGACGGCCAGAATGGAACGTGTTGGCTAAACATCGGCCTCGTAGAGAAACAGTGATCGCAACAATAGTGGATGTCGGAGTGGCTATGCACAACGACCGCTTCAACGGAACCACTGACTCCAATAAGCGATATTACGTGAGGTAAAACAGATAACCCTTGCGCAAAAACTTATCTCCAACTGCGACGACCGAAGGAGGCCAGCAACACGCGAAAAGACGCGTACCCAGCAAAAGAGGAGCTACCATGATCCAAAATGACGCAGGCAACTTGCATTCCGATCCATCAGTGAGCAGTGGTTTAGAACTTTTAATCGATGGAGCTCACGGACATTCGCCCAGTTTGAAATTAGCAACAGTATGAGTAAAACCACTTCACCATTTTTATTTGCTAGTTTTTTAGATCAAGCCGAAGCTGAAATAAAGGTGTCCATTTTCTTGTGAGTAAGGTCTAACACGACCTGGATATCTTATGGAACAAATAATCAGTATGCACGAACACCTATATAGATGAATAGCACAGAAAGCCGGAGAATCAATGGTAACGTCTGATACCGAGTTGAGGCAAGTAGATGGACAACATGAAGACTTGCTTGAGGATTTCGCTATTAAACATTGTAAGATTTTCTCATCACTCCATCTGAAAAAATTATAAATCAAACGGATTTGTCTAGTTAGCCAGCATCAATATGCAAGTATAACATCCCATCGACGAGAATTCATTCGACAATTGATCTAGGTCAAATGCACGATTTGGGACAACTCACGGCGGTATGGTATGAAAGCACAAGCCTGATCCAGGCCAAGTGCCGTACAGTCAGAGACTGCACGTGGGCTAAGATACTGTCAGGTACGGCGGTACCACAAAGGATATTTGTTCTTCACGTTTAACCAACACGATCCATCGATCTTTCCTATAGTTTGTTCTACAATTTGCACATATTGTATACAGCTACCTAGCAGCTGATAACCATTAATATTTCGAGAGTACAATGGGCGAACAAATTTCCGGACAAAGTAGCTTGCGATTTGGTATAGTTCTATCACATATAGTTGCAGAGGTATTCACCTTCATCGAGCGGTAAGTTTTGACTGATGCGACTGCTGATACACATCTCGAGGAAGTGAATCGAAAAACAATGTTTCAGTCTGATTCAATAACACCACTATATGAAGTAACAAATCAATCAGGCACGTTGCTCCATTGTATGCGCGATCGCCTATCAGCATCCAATCCTTGATAACGAACGTAAAACGGGACATCAGTTAGCAAGCATGAGATGGAAGGCAACTTAAGCATCTATTTATTTAAAGTAACATTTGGATTAACTGCGCAGCTCAATGTTAGCTTAAACTACACTTCAGATCTAGTTTCGGAATGCAGTAACGCGACCAAAATTACGAAAGCTGGATGAGCCAGTCATTAAATGCACGCAAGCTACATTTTAAACGTGCCATTTTAACATTGATCACGCGAAGAAAACCTCGAAAATGAACATTTTTGAACAGCCAACAATCAGCCGCGTCTCCCAAGGAAATAAGACTAAATGCACGTTCGCGAATATTAATGTGAATATTAATGTGAATATTAATGTGTTATTATGCACAAATTTCAGTCCACCCAATCTTCAGTCGGCAACTTCACTACCAGCTTCACGGACTGTTTGCCAGTTGCACGAAAATTGAGTTGTATGGAATTTGAAAGTGAACGAACTGCTCAACGTTGTACATATGGTTCGTACAACGAATCACGGTGCTGAAGCGGTGTTTAATAATTAAGCGTTGAATAGACCAATGGTATTGCATAGTTCAGTAAAACCTGCAACAGTTTACCGAATAAGACTCGTTGCACGTGAGAATAGTGGCTTTTCGCCCCCAGTAGACACGTGGGAAAATACCGTAGTCTCAAACGTAGGAACAATGGAAAACTAAGTTCCTTGCTGACGATATCGATGAGCTGCGTTGTAAATACCGAAGCACGCAATCTGCGAATCCATTATACATCTCTTGATCACAGCGTACACGAGGTTAGTTTCTTGTTGCACGCATTGTTCACATATACCGAGAACAGAAAGACGAGTTACAGCATTCTGTTAATCCAAGCAATTTTTTGAAGTAAATGATAGTCACATGACCAATTGGCCTTTAACTAAAATCATCCCATTCATTATTGACCGATATTTTTTTCGAAAAATGAATAGGTAATTAACAAGTATGACCATTACGGAAAATGTGGAATTCTGGCGGACACAATGACCGGATTAGCGAAAATTCGACCAATGGAAGTATCCTCACGAGAAAACTTTAGTTTAATTACCAATCTCGTATCAGTGAGACCGATTTACGCAGAATCGG
This sequence comes from Atriophallophorus winterbourni, assembly GCA_013407085.1. Lineage (NCBI taxonomy): Eukaryota > Metazoa > Platyhelminthes > Trematoda > Plagiorchiida > Microphallidae > Atriophallophorus > Atriophallophorus winterbourni. The sequence goes on from JACCGJ010022020.1 coordinate 3,562, forward strand.
TTAAACGGCTGCCGCATTCAAGCTAAATAATAAAAATAGAACTGTGAACACTCGGGCTTCTGGTATGGTATGAAAGCACAAGTCTGATCCAGGCAAAGTGCCGCACAGTCAGGTTGCCAATGGCCTAGACAGATATAAGAAAATAGAACAGGAAATGGTAGTGACACTCCAGCCTGTTTCAGCATGCAGCTCACTCCCTCTGGCCAATCAATTTAGCACGCTGTTAGCCGCACAGCACAGAAGTACTGTACGGGCACTGATGAATGAGAAAAGTGGGACTAAAATAACGAGGTATATTTAGTGTTTCAACGGTCACGGATGCCAACACCATAACATTGGCGCAACTCGAACGCGCATCTATCCAGTGCGCACGCAAGCAAAATTTTAATACTGATCTGTGAAATTTTCCTGATTAGTAACGAGACTCAATATTACCATTGCTAGTTATTTACCAACTTATCGTCTAGATTTCCTTGTGAAAACAGCGACTAGATCGTTTCGAAAGTTATGATCAACACATCATGCTGCTCACTCTCCGCACTTACAATTAATAGCATCAGGTCAAACGAAGCATCGTTTGCATGACATATTGCTAACATGAACGACCGTAAAATTGAAATTTTAATATGCTTGCCCCAAACAAAAGCAGAACCCAAACAGTAAATTCGGTTTGTTCTGTTTAAGAAAGTCGCTTGAATGGTTCTGAATTGGCTAAGTATCAGGCTAAACGTCAATACCTTTGAGATGGACCACAGCAACGGCAATGCTGTGGCTATCAAGTTGGATTTTTACAGCAACCAATACTATTTTCGTATATGCCTAGGTTTGGTTAGCTTAAGATTATTCAAGGCCATGACGATTTGGCAATTCGACAGGCTCCAGGATTGTTTTCATATAGTTCCGAAGCTCTGCAAAGCTGTAAATTTCTCGAAACAACGAAGCGAATAGGGTGTTATTCACTAGGATGTTAAGGCTAGGTAGTGTCAACTGATAGATGTGAACAGTTCTTTGAAAAAAAAACCAAGGTCCCATGATGCTTAAGCTGGGTAAGCTGCACCCACGTAAAATCACTTAGACATTAGAGTCAGTGAATAGAAAAAGCCCAGAAGTATATGAACAAATGTTACATGTTCAAAACCTCGAATGTAAAACAAAGATTGATTAAAACAGGCTTCTTAAGCACATTCACATAACATGAAGAATATAGATGAACCTCCAATATCGGAGGTTCTAGATGGGAATTCATGCGCTGTTAGTAATTGTTATAATATGGTTGGCCCCAACTTGCACCCCAATTTTGATTTACCGGTTGAGGCTGTTGGCTTTGTGTAAACGGTTGTTGCGGATAATTAGCCCATTGTTGATTATAGGCTGGGTTAGATTGCATGGCATTAACCGGTAAATCACCAGATGGAGCTCGTGGAGCAAAGCTTCCATCAGGTGCATAGGCTTGTGAAACTTCAAGAGCCGACCGTCCATTCGGAACAATTCCAGGTGGCGCATAACCAGAGTTATCAGGCGGAGGTGCGATAGAAGCGACCGGGGGAGGTGGAGCTTCCCAGCCCCCTTGGTTAACCGGTGGAGCTAAGTTATCGCTCCATCGATTAGTGCTCCAGTTTTGCCGGTTAAAGTCAGTGGGTGGCTGAGAATTTTCAGGAGCTTGTGGCGGTGGGCCACTAAAAGCTGTTGTAGCTGGTCTACGATCCCATTTTGTCGCCACACCGGGATAATTGGTTGCCGGTGGTGGCTTGAAAGCATTCTGTTTCGAGTACACGTTTGCAGAACTTTCACCTCGGGATTGGTCGTCTCCGTAATTCGGATACTGTTCAGCTGACACACTGTTCAGTTCGTAACCACTAGCACCGGGGTATGAGGTGCTACTATGGGCGCCAGCTTTTGGTGCAATCGGCTTACTCATCGCCGATGAGTTTGATCTAGGCATGGATGATCCATTCGAGAATCCGGATGGCCCCCTGCTAAGCCCCGAGGGTCTTACATCTTGAGGGGGGAACCTTGTTGGAGCAGCATGCACACTTGATTCCATTGAGGCTCCGAAACGACCAGCTGAATTCAACGAGTGATCTAAGAAAGACAAAGTTCGAATTCAAACTCTAAATTGGAAACCACAATTGATGCTATGATTACTCGACCGTCCAGGAGGATGTCGAGTGGTGGCCAAGCACAATTGTATATAAGTTGCAATAGCAAGCATAAAACAAACTTATCCGCACATCCACTTTTGTCCCATGAACAAAAATTTGACAGCAAAACTCAACCCGAATAGCTATAAACAGGTTGGATACGAAGTCAAGCAAGTTGCGACAGTCTTAGGTTGACTCGATTTATCTATATAAAACAGAGTGTTCACTCGTGCAGCTCATTGTTGATGGCAATCAATTTACCGCAAACTTACTTACCGGACAAATACACAACCATGTTATTTGTAATACGTAAATTATTAGGAAGGCATCAATAATTCATGATTGTCTAGCACTGTTAAAACTATGTATGAAGGCCATTCTTGACGGTTGCACGCGAGCATAAACGCCTTCTGGTGGACCATCATTAGTGGATGTTAAAATGACTCCAAACGTTGTACAGAACATAATTACAAAAAATCTGGAATGATGCCATTCACGCAATCTCAGACGATAACCGCAACGATTCAGAATCATCAGCACATGGGACAGGCCAAATCATAGAACAGACAGAAACAGAGATAGTAAATAACTTTTGCGGCTCATTGTATGCGACGCCGTCGTTGCTAAAGATTAGGACGCAAGAAACTCCTTCGAGATCTGTGACTTATATTCCCCGTTTTATGGCTGCATAAAAGATATAAAAACTGCGTTTCATCACGATAGCTCATTGACAGCCCACTCGCTTCTTTTATGCAGCATTAACGGAACCATAAACAAGGGCCAGTACAGCAAGATATGAGGCTTTCTTTAAATGTCTGGAGTATCGTATGGCAAGCACGATCTCAACCAAAACAGAAGTAGGTAAAGACGACAGGAAATGTTTCTGATTGGGTGCCAAATAAAAACCCATTCGATTCACCTCACTCAGGTTATGAGGGTAACACTGTCGTAAGTGTGCATGGATGTGCAATCGTACAGTACTTCTGTGCTGTGCGGCTAACATCGTGCTAAATTGATTAGCCAGAGTTAGTGCTGAACCACGCTGGAGTCTCACTACCATTTCCCTTTTCTTTGTTCTTCCTATCTGTCTAGGCCTGGGCAACCTGACAGTACTTCAGCCCACGTGCAGCCTCTGACTGTACGGCACTTTGCCTGGATCAGGCTTGTGCATTCATTCATTCATTACATGTACTGCACAGAATGAAAGGAGCACAACCAGTTTACACAATGAGGCAACATAGGAATGTCATTGAAACAACAATTTCCCTCAGAACATCGAGTAAGAGATAAAAAACGAAAGGGTATAGCCGCGACATTATTAATTTACCACTGGCCAATAAAAATTGGCGCACCAACGTACATGAAAAATTGAAGCCGGGAAACCAGTTTTTTAAACCGTAATGTGTAGATATGCGAAAACTTATTATTAAGAGCAGCATCACTGAGGTAATTGTTTGGCATTTAACTACCACAAAACTGGGGCACAATAAAATTCGATATTGATGGGCAATGGCGGGTCCTTGAAAGCTACGCCACCTGTAGAATATAAGGAACAAACTCTGCTGTGTTGTAAACAAACAATAAAATCAGTTCATTTGATCCACGGGGCACTCTTCGTCTAGCATCATAAACTTTTTTACCATTCTACTTGACTAATCGAACACTCAACAATGTCTACAAGGCAGCATTTAAACACGACTCGTGTTACAAAAAGCCGCGCTAGGCAACTGATGGTGCGAAACAACTCCAGCGATTAATGAAGATTTCAGGTTTCAAATATTAGTTTCAATATCCAAGTATCACATCGTGCAATACTACAAAAAATGAAGTTTAAACTGGGGGTGAGACAGCCCAACCGAACAAAATAGACGATTCAAGTTACTAAACGCTAATGTTGCGAGCTGAAACAACGTTATTTAAACAGGCGTTGATAGTAAAACAATAAAGGTAAAGTCAGTAGTGATGTCAAGAATTCGTTTTTACCGGATCTATCTTGTAAATGAACATTACACGTGGAAGGTGCAAAGCGCATTCTAAAGAATGGTACGATAAAACATTGTCGTTCCAAAGACATTTTCATGAAGTTTCTAGGAAATAATATACAAGTAGTGCGTAACAAAACTTGGCGTTTGTTCGAGTACACTTCCGTAGCCTTTGTACACCCAAGAGCAACCTACAAGGAAGCGGTGAGTTGTATGTATGTATATATTAAAGCACAAGTCTGATCCGGGCAAAGCGCCGCACAATCGGAGACTGCACGGGGGAGTTGACATGTAGAAAGCCCTACTGGACTTCGCTCCGGATTATTTATAGGGGTTTTCTCCCAAAGACTTCCGCGCAATCGGGTAACCTGCAAGGAAGCGGGGGTTGAAATCCGGAATTTTTACCCAGGTAGACTGAATAGTTAACGTCAACCAAAAGCAACGAATCTCCGATTTCGAGTACGCTGTTGACTGGGTGGAAATGCCGAAGCACTGCAACGGTTTTCTATCGCATAAGTAACTTCGCTGCCTCTAGATAAACGTGGTGAAAATCTAGGCATTTTATATATTATTACACCTAGCGTCCAGGGCTGTCTGACTCCTATTTCTGAATACCTCGTTTCCAGTATGTTACCCGATGGTAAAGCGGAAGATCAAATTAAAAAAGGAACGTGCGTGATTCGTTTTGCAGTTGAAAGACACGTTTGGTTTTGTTCTTAAAAATATGAAGTACATCTTTACTAAGTAGCGATTCGTCCTGCACTAGTTCATGCGTGAGACGTACCCCCGAATGTCACTGGAGATACGATCTTTGGTAGTGTTTTACCTTTCGTGCTTCTGACCAAGTATTTAACTCCACCGTTCGTACGGGATGCAACGGAATACTTCCGTCCACATCAAACGGTGAAGGCTGCGAAGGTTAGCGCACGTTCTCCGAGAGACAGACTCAGAACAGAAGAAACGTGTCCTGGATCATAAACCCGCCCATAGGAAACCCAACTGGATAACGATTTACAACGATTTCATCTCTGATCGTCGTGGAGCCATTCTAACAGTAAAGTAAGCCGATCCAGAGTAACTTTAGCATCTATGCAGGGGATGAAGTAAACTCGGCCACCAGCTTATTTCAACTCAAAAAGCTTACTACTGCACATTAGAATGCAATCTACGCTTGGTAAACACCACACGCCGCCTTTATATAATTTATGAAAAAGGACAATTATTTAAATAAACAATCACGTTCTTTGGAAAGTTGGCAAACAGAATATTGGACATTGTTACGCAACAACAACCATTAAAATACGGTGCGAAATAAGTTGACATACTTTTTTGAAAATTTTTGGGCTACAGAACCATGTTTTTTATCAACCCGAACACAGGAATATTTTATTAAGTCAGGGCAGAACATGACTTTCATTGTTCAACCGGCCATGGTTGACAACACACCAAAACTTTTTGACTTTTTTTCGGCGATTACTCCACAAATGCTTCGCATTCTTTATTCCACATACGTGAGACCAGTTTTGGAATATGGTTTGCCAGCCACCTATCCTCAAACTAACGGAGAACGTGACCAGTTGGAAAAATTGCAAAGGCGGGCGACGAAACGAGTACAAGGATTGAAATCAATTCCTTATGTGGAGAGAGTTCAACGCCTCAACCTCATGTCGCTCAGTATTCGGCGTGTGCGCTACGACCTGCTGCTAACTCGTCGCATATTACTGGGAGCTTATGGTGACGAGCTGCGCGAGTTTTTCCCTCTCGTGACGGACTCAAGAACCCGTGGCCATGCTCTAAATCTTCAAAAGCGAAGGACACTACGCCTACCACAGGGATTCACGCTCTCAACAAGAATTGTTAACTTCGTGGAATGCGCTTCCGGAAGAGGTTATCTCAGCGAGCTCTGAAAACCAATTCAAGCAACTTTTGGATAAGGTATTGCCTGTAATCACGGCGAAGCTGAACAACACTGGACAGGATTTCTTCAACTGAGGTTCTCCTGGACTATGTTGCTGATATAAAGAGATGCGGCTTACGAGGGCTTGACCCCGTCGTCTATCAAGAAGAAGACCAGTGAGATAAGCGAATTCATGGTGGATGATAAAAGCACCATCGTTTTGATTGTTTTACTCTCAAGATATTAGAACGTGGCCCAGATTAGAAAGCTCAGCTACCTAAGGGCTGGCTACCGCGATCCAACGGAATTTTGACATACTTAGAATAATAACGCGCATTGAAACAAGCGTTTCACCAGAAATATTTGAGATTAGACAATATTACCCGATTACGGACATGCGATCGTTTACGCTCGTAAACCACCATGGACAACATTACACTTATAGCGAGTACCGAGTGCATAAATGCCATTTAACCGACGTTCAACATCTTAATAAATGGGGGCGGGTAGTAACTAAGAAACTGAACCTGTAGACGGGACAGTGTATATACCACAAATTAAACATGCATTGTAGTAATTGTTATGAATAAGTAGAACGACATTAGCTCATCTTTAGTCTCCGTTGTTATGCATCCTCCAAGCATGGTATACTTGTTTCACATGCTGCCACCTGTAGTGAATAACAAGCAGCAGCTGAAATTTTACTTGCAACATAGCTATAGGTATACAATTAAACGGATCTGAAAATATGTCGAATATGCACACAATAAACAGACATTAGCAAAGTCAAAAAAATTAGGATCTTACCTTTTCTTGGATTATACCGCCTGGACCTATCGGTTATACCTGCTATGCGAAAGAGCTCAGGGTTTACTTCTTGATTTGCTTCCTCTAAAATATCGATTAGCTCACGAGCCTGTTTGCTGTTTTTGGATCCAAAGAAAGTGAAAGCGGTTCCTTTTTTGTCACTGCGTGCTGTTCGCCCAATGCGATGAATATAATCCTCCGTTTGGTTAGGGAAATCGAAATTAATAACATATTGAATATCGTCAATATCTGAAATTTATAGAAATATGTCTAACTTACCCAGACCACGTGAGGCAACATCAGTTGCAACGAGAATTGTTATCCGCCCGTCCCTAAAGCCTGGAACATAGAACACAAAAGCGACATACTGCTTAAAGTTGCTTCTCTGTCACGTTGTTGTTTGTCACCATGCATCGCACCGACAGCAAAACCGCGACGTCGCAGTGAGTAAGTGATCTGATCAACTTTTCGTTTAGTCTCCACAAACACTAAACATCGCATTCCATTAAATCTGGTAAGGAGATCAAGTAACCTATGCTCTTTCCCCCATTCATCCAGAATTTCTACAAACTGAGTAATGTTGGGGTTCGCGTGCAGTGAAATAGAGCCGATATTCACTTGAATGTAGTTCGTCAGAAAATCTCGGGCAAGTGCTTGTACTTCTTTTGGCCATGTTGCAGACCACATTAATGTTTGCCGGTCAGGCCTGATGTGGGCGATAACCTTCCGTATCTGAGGTTCGAAGCCCATATCAAGCATACGATCAGCTTCATCAAGCACGAGATACGTAACACGAGACAGCAAGTTTCTGAAATTGTTAGTTTCAAAGATAACTTACTTTTCAGAACGAATGAAATCGATTAATCTGCCTGGCGTAGCAATACAAATCTCGGCTCCCTTACGTAAATCTTGCATCTGGGGGCCGCGAGACGAACCTCCGTAAAAGCACATGGTTTGCATGCTAGCAGCAATAGCAAATTCCTGGGCAACGGCGAGGACTTGCTGAGCAAGTTCGCGGGTCGGGACCAATACTAAACAAATGGGTCCATCGCCACGTAGAAGCCTAGGCTGCGCCGCAATGTGTACCAAAGCCGGAATAACAAAAGAGGCTGTTTTACCAGAACCCGTCTGCGCAATTCCAACAACATCGCGGCCTGCCAAGCCCATTGGTAAACCCTGGGATTGAATAGGAGTTGGCTTTTGCCAACCATTTCTCCTAATAACGTTCATAATATAGTCCGGAAGATTGAGCTCCTCGAATGAAAATACAGGACGGGGAATGTTACTGCCACTGAGCGACATCTTGTGCATTGCGCGAAAAGCGTTTACCTCAGCTTCTGGACGAGAGGAAGAAGCTGGGTGTTCTACATAGAAACATTTTTCAAATCTTGGCAAATCTGCTATATTCCAATGAGGAGCAGCGAACGAAAGATCAAAGTCTTTATTACCATGTTTTTTAGGAAATCCTTTGTCGTGAAATCTGAAAGTAATCGTAAGAAACTTGGTACCTTCTAATCGGAGAGCGAGATCTGGGGCGAACCGAACGACCGAAGCGAGTCATTTTAAAAATGGCGAGTGAATCGATCGACTAGAATAGTAAAACAAAAGCTGTATTTCAAATTACGAGAAATCGAAATCATGTAAGTGGAACAATATGAATATGAATGAATGACGAAATTTCTAACCAGGTCGTAAACGTCGGCACACCAAAGTTATTTGTCACACATTCATCACTGTGATTTCGATTAATGATTAAGATTATTCAAACTACCTTTTTGGAATTTATGATTGATGAAAACTTTTAGATGAAAATCCTGCCCGTTGAGAATTCAAGATATAATAAAAAGGTATGCTAATTATTCAACTAAAATTTAATAAATGTAATGTTAGTGTGCCATTATAGTCACCACGGCATAACAAGAACCATAGATAACTGTACCGAAAATTGAGAAATAATTGCAAGTACCTCTATATGTGAATTTGTTAAAAAAAATGCTTTAAATTTATTCGTTATTCAACTGCTAGTATAAATCGGGTATTCGGTAAACGCCAATAAAGCACATAGAGAACGCAATGGGCATCAAATAATGTTCAAACTTCCAGTTTCAACTCCTTAATGCTTTCCCAAAAATCAAAATCTTTCGGGACAAGCTTTCATCTCTAAATTTAGATGAAACCAACTTTCGTTATCGCAAACGCTGTTTTCGAAAAAAACCGTATGTGATTATTAATGGCGGGTACTGGTGCAGTGGGTAAAATATATCAGGTATTGACACAAGAAATGTTCAAGCATTGGGTAGACCCATGAAACTAAGGGGCAACGAAGGCAGTCTATGGTGCCTTCTCACCCACCTGAGTATTTCGTCTATTAAAATATTAAGCATATTGTTTGTCAACGCTGATGTTAGTAGATATGCTAAGATTATTATTATTTGAAACAATAACGATGTACATACTTTGCAAATGAATATACAGAAAATGATATTATATACATATATTGATAAATTTATGAGAAATCCTACAAAAACCCTCTCGAAATTCCATTAGAATTATTTCGAACATTGGTAAATGGACACCTGTTGTTTGATTGATTGGAATTACGGCATCTTTATTTATAACTGCACACGTATTACTACGGTTTATGCGAATAATATTCTTTCTGTTACCCTTTTCTGACCCTGTGATATTTCTGCTGTGTGCTTTGAATTCTAACTATCAATTTTGGGGCGCTATTGTTTGCATGCTCTACAAAAATGGATCCATAGTTCTCGGATGTACCACGTCTACACCCCTGATAATACTTAGACGCAAGGACGGGATACACTGACCGATGATTTGTGGAGAATCACTTTCATGTTGTTCTGATGAATTATTTTGAGCGGTTATTTTGTCATTTTGCATGTATATTGAAATTTACGACTAAAATATGTTGACAAGGAAGCTGACAGATATTCTCACGCAGCAGTTTTTCCAATACTTTCGAGATGATGCTATTCAGGTCTATAGTTACTAGGAGTTGACCTGCAACCACCACTGTGTATTGGTACGATTTTGGCTTCTTTCCGCCTAATAGGAACCAATCCCAGTTTCAAACATGAATTGAAGAGCTTGCATAAACGTTCTGTAAGCACTGGGGCGAGATTCTTTATCATAATCGAAAAGATACCATCTGGTCCCTCAGCTTTGTTGAGTGCTTCATACACCTCGGATTCCATGAAGGACAACTCATCTAGTGCACGAGCATCAGGTATTACATTAAACGACCTACACGGAGCATTTAAAGAATTATGACGTCTCTAAACGCCACTGAAGAACATGGAGAAGGCAGTCGCCTTAGACAAGTCGGTATCGGCTACTTTTTCGTCCTCCAGATTTATATCTCCAATGTTTTCCCTGGTTTTTCCTGTCGATTGTGCGTAGCTATAAAATATTTTGGGATTGGATTTAACAACCCTAGCTAAGGATCACTCAGACTCCTGTTTGAGCAAAGGCTGTTTTTTAACACAAGCATTCCGAGCATTCCCAAGAACCAGAAGTGAGAGATAGCTCATATTTACGCCATAAACGATCTCGTTTACGGGTAGACCGAAGAACTCGAGGAGTACACTGGGGCGGCCTTTGACTTGCAGCAGACCGTGCTTGTCTTGTAACTCTTTTAGATACTTACAAATTCTATCCCGGTTTTCTATTACATTGATGTCGTTAGAGAACTTTAATAAAGATTTTGAATTATGTAGGAGTAAACCCCAGTCTGCAGGTCGAAAATTGCGTCTATGGCGAGTAATAATTGTGGAAAGTATTTCACATGTGTAACGGTTTTGATCTCGGACGACAATACCAATTTGAGAATGGATGGTGTGCATACATTACAAAACCTCATAGGATCACTCACATGCTGATGCAACGCATGATCATGAAGCCATTCGAGAAACGTTCCTGATTGATCGGTGACTACACCTACATGGACGACCCAATCTATATCTGGAAATTTGGAACCACCTAAGGCGATTATGCTAGGAGCTGATTGAGACACTCCGTCGAGCGTCTCAATCAGCTGTGTAATCCCCTGCTGGGCTACACTGGCTGTGACGTAGACGCAAGCAATTGCGATAGCTTGCATGTAGCAAGTCAGAATACCCGCAACAACTTGGACGTTTTCACTGGTTAGGAATATACCCGCACGCGTATTGTGAAAACTATACTTGAGGATTAGTGCAAAACCACCGCGTCTGCTATCGACAGGTCTATCGCATCTAATGACGACACATTGTTCGGTGATGTTTATTGGCACATCATCAAGCATGGGCAGCCAGGTCTCAGGAAGCGCTTTGACGCTATGAGGTAGATTCAGGGGTTCAACGATAGAATCAAACATCCTTTTTCGTAAGGCAAAGATGCGCCTTGAACTCCTGAAATCGTCACAGAAACATGAAGCTCTCGAAATGCAGCACAAACATAATTTGCTTGTGGCGGCACAGGAGGTTGAAATGGCTGAGATTGCTGCTTCTGCATCAGACAATGCAGATTCACAGTTGCAAGATATTGATACCAATCAAAAGGTTGCAAGTTATCTTGCGCATTATGGGCCTAAAAAGGCAGAAGTAGCTGACTACCCTCGTTCGGAATTAGAAGATTCTCTCAGTAATTAAACGCCCGATAGTTTACCAAGATCTGACCTTCCGAAGATATAATTGATGTCTTTTGATGGTTCAGCTAGCACCTACTGGAAATTGTTTCGTCAGTTCGAGACCTATGTGGAGTATAGAACTCGTGATGACGGACAGAGGTTCCAATATTTGCTAAATTATTGCCGATGTATAGCAAAAGAAGCTATTGAAGAGTGTGTCATGCTGCCACCTGAACGTGCGTATAAGCGGGCGAGATCGATCCTGAAGGAACTCTTCGGGCAACCGCATACAATAGTAAGGCATGTTTGCCTCATCAATTGTCGAGAAATTGTTTCTATTAGTGTAATGTTGAAGGATATTGACTTTTGCGTTGTCGATGGTGATCAGGAAGCTGAGTTACCTGACACTGAATTAGCTCAGTCGAATGTTGTGACTGAATTTCCTGACACTAATTCAGATGGAATTGAGAGCAAGCCCGGCTCACATGACACCAAATCGGCAAAAATGAATAGTATGCCTGGTTCACATGACACCGAATCAGCCGAAATGGGGGCGACAAATGGTCGGCGTGACAATTCATATGATTGGCGCAAGACGTTCGGTTGGGTACCCGATGAGCCATTTGTGTTTCGAACCCCGGATACACTTATTACATTTTGCAGATTAGAGTTGTTTAGATGGTGCAAGATGTCGCTATTTGAGGATGAAATACACAAAGCTCGTTCGGGTGGGATTGCACGCATAAGTTTCTTGTAGGGGAAAGTGGCAGAACCGTGGGACGTGGTGGGTCTTTGTCTAGCAAACGTTTTCCATATAAAAAGCCACAGGTGTCCAGTGATGGTGAAGCGACGTGGCGTGTGTGACTCGCCACTAAATATAAAGTCACTTGCTTTATTCTACTGTATCTAGGTGTCGGGCCCGGGGGCTGGTGCTTAAGGTGGGAGGCGGGTTTTCGGATCTGCTGACTCCAGAAATACCACCAAGCATTCAGTCTGCCGGTTGCATGTGAAGACGAACGTTGAAGGCAAATGTTATTAGGTGGGAGGCGGGTCTTCGGGTCTGCCAACTCCAGAAATACCACCAAACATTTGATCGTCGAGTCGCTGTCATGGGTCGCGCAGGTACACGGGTCGGGTAGCCAGGTAGAGGAGAGCCCCGCAGTTCAGTGTTTGTGTCTCTACTTGCTTTTCAGATTTTGAGGAATTTTGGTGGGCGGTGTATGAATCCGCGTTGATGTCTTGAAAATTCCTCTTTCGGTCCAGCAAGATCAAACGAACTGGAGAAATTTGTTTCCCACCCTACACCCGTGTTCCTTATCAAGTTTTTTGTGTAATAATTTTCCCGTGATATTTTTTGTTTGTTCTTCAAATTAAAAATAACATTTAAACTAAATGTTAAATCTGTGAGAGTTTTCTTTCCCGAACATTGTTCCTTTGTTTAACTGCACTTGGGCTTCCGCACATTTTGATTTGTCCGTTACCCGTGTTTACCGTTATTGGAAAACGGTAATTTTTTGTGCTCTCAACTGAGCTGTTTGACTCCCGTTTATTGGACATGTTGGGTTTGCATTGAAACCTGTATTCGATTACCGTTGAGTACTTTAGCGACCAAATCGTCACTGTGGAATAGTTTCTGTCACGAAAACTAGTTGCCTGCTACAAGCCACGAGATTCTCATACCGGGAGTGACGAGCGTAAATCGACGCATTGTTCTGATTTTGGATCGATTCGCAAAAGCCCGTCACTCCCGGAATAAGAATCTCGTGGCTTGTAGCAGGCAACTAGTTTCCGTGACAGAAACTATTCCCTAGTGACGATTTGGTGGCTACACCTGTTATAACCCAAACAGGATAAAAATGGCTCAACGCGCACAACAGAACTCCATTGAACAAAGTGACATAATTTGAACCAGTTTGCGATCAATATTGACAGACCAATGAGAATAGAGTTGTAAGCGGATCTCAATCGATACACTGTATTTGTGCGGGTGCATGACCGCACAACACAGTCAAATATAACGTAGATATGCTGCCTGTAACATCTCCCTCCTTCAGAAGGTTATTGAAATGATTTAAGCGTCGGATTGACATTTAGGTATTGTACAGGCTTGCGATTTCGGTTGGAGCGTCTCTTTGGTGAAGCTTGATGCTGCACATCTGATGTGTTCTGCTCCTTTGGTTTTGGGGTTTCTGTTTGAATTTCGAAAGTATCCAACAAGATATCAAGTGGCAGTTGACCCCTTGCGTATTGTGTTCCATAATCTTCTATTGTTCGAGGTCTAATATGGTTCACGTGTCGAATGTGTTTTCGTGAACCATACTGCAACTCATACGTCACTGTGCCCAGACGACGTACTATGATTCCTGGAATCCATTTCTCTCTCGTTCCGTAAAAGGACCTGACATATACTCGATCACCTGGTTTATAGGATCTTCCATTAGGCTTTTCACCTGTATGCAGTTCGAAGTTTGCCTGTTTTTTATGTTCTGGGATTTTTGGTAGCATGGCGCTGTGTATTGTTCTTAGTGGGCGGCCCAAAAAGAGTTCGGCTGGTGATTGTTTTCCTGGTAGCGACAGGTTTGGAGTAGTGCGATACGCAAACAGAAAGGTATGCAGTTGTTCCTTCCGCGTTTCTTCTCTTTCTAGCTTCACGAGTGCTCGTTTGAATGTATCTACAAAACTTTCAGCCTGCCCATTGGATTGTGAATGATAAATGGGCAAATGCATGTGATTTATCGTGAGGGAAGCACAAAATTCGGTGAACTCAGATGAGGTAAACTGTGGTCCATTGTCAGTGACTAACGTTTCGAATATGCCAAATTGAGAAAATAGCCTTTCGAAGATCGATATTGTAGAACTTGTCGTGATTTTATTCATGGCATGAATTTCAGGCCATTTTGAATAGGCGTCAACAATGACCAAATAGTGTATCCCATTCAAGGGTCCTGCAAAGTCTGCATGAATACGTTTCCATGGTCCCGATGGAACAGGCCAGGGCTGTGGTTCACATTTCGGAGGTAATTTGGCTGCTTCAGCACAACTGTAGCATGAGCGCACCATGTTTTCGATATCACGGTCCATGAAGGGCCAAATGGCATAGTTCCGGCTAAGCGCTTTCATCCGACTGATACCAGGATGACCCTGATGTAATTGTCGTAGAACAAGATGTTGTAGAGCTTTAGGAATGACTACTCGATCGTGGAACATAAGACAGCCATCAACGATGGATAGTGCGAATTGGCGAATAGAGAACTGCTTGAGATATGGATCAGTGATTTTCTCAGGCCAGCCGTTTTGTTGGAATTGCATAACTTGTTGTAGTGTTTGATCGTTTGCGGTTGCCTTGCGAACTGCTGCTGCCGTTATTGGAAGATGTCTGACGCTTGCGTTGAAAACATGGTACATCGGGTCTGCTGAAACAGACGACACTACGAAGTCTTCATTTTGGGATCGAGAACCAATGTCCGCAATGAGCCTTGAGAGTGCATCAGCGTGACCGAAGTTGCCGGTACACTTGTATCGGAGGTCAAAATCATACGACAATAATTGTGTTGCCCAGCGTTGTAGTCGATTTGCTGTATGCACAGGTATCCCCTTCTTCGCACCAAATATTGCCAACAGTGGCTTATGATCTGTGAATAAGGTAAACTTTCGTCCGTGAATCATTTTATGGAACTTGTTAACGGCAAAGACGAGGGCCAACCCTTCTTTCTCGATCTGACTGTAATTCCTTTCAGCAGCTTTTAATGTTCTGGATACGTGCATGACGGCTTTTTGTTTTCCATCAGGATATTTATGCAACAGTACGGCGCCGATTCCATTTTGTGATGCATCTGCTGCAACGATCATGGGTAGTTTTGTATCGTAGTGTGTTAGCATTAGATCAGACGACAAGATATCCTTTATTCTGTTGAAAGAGCGCTGACATTCATTTGACCAAGACCATTTGCTGTTCTTCGTTAATAGATAATTAAGTGGTGCTCGAAGTTCGTGCATTTTTGGTACAAAGTTATGATAATAATTTACCAGGCCAAGGAAAGACTGCAATGTCGCCACGTTGTGAGGCGGTGGCATGTCTCTGATCGCCTTGATTTTGTCTGGATCAGGTCGTCTACCTTCATGATTAATTATTGATCCCAAGTAGGTTATAGTGTCTGTCATTAGAGTGCATTTTTCTGGCCTGACACGGAAACCGTACTCCTCTATGATTGTGAAAAGTTGATTTAATTGATCATAATGTTCTTCGCGATTCTGGCTAGATACGATGATATCATCCATATAGGCTTTAGCAAAGGATAATGCGGACAGCATGGTGTCCATTATTTGCTGAAAAATTGCCGGAGCGCATTTGACACCGAAAGGCAGACGATTATAACGATACAACCCTTTGTGTGTGTTGATGGTTAGCAGCTCTTTCGATTTCTCACAAACTGGAACTTGTAGGTATGCATCAGAGAGGTCAATCTTTGAAAATATTCTCCCGCCATTCATCTGTGAGAATAGATCCTCTGGGGTCGGTAATGGATATTGGTGCGTCTCCAGTGAGCCATTTAGCCAGGTGGAGAAATCTGCGCAAAGCCTCAGTGTTCCGTTTGGTTTTCTCACTGTTACAATTGGTGCTACCCATGATGAATATGTCACTGGACTCAAGACAGCTTCCTTGACTAAGCGCTTTAACTCTTTCTCCACAGCCTCCATGGCAGAATAAGGTACTGGTCTTTTCTGGGCGAAAAACTGGACGTGTTCCCGATTGTAAGTATAAGACCGCATCAGCTTTGTTGCAGAGAACCAATCCTTCACAAAATACCTTTGGATATTTCGACTGGAGACGACACATAAGTTCTTCGGTGCTTTTGAGCTTCAGTGGATTTATAGTGTACACATGTTCGTCGGTGGAATGAGTAACTTCAACAGAGTCATCGCAAACACTATTGAATGGTACATCCCATAGTTTGAGCTCTTCTATCCAGTCAATGCCCAAAAGATTTAGCTTGTCGCTAGCTGATACATAGCATGTGCCGAGTAGATTTTGATCATGAAACTTAACCTTACATTTCAACTCACCAAGAAGATGTATATCCCCACCAGAAGCATTCTTGGCGATTCGAGCTGTTGGGATCATTATAATAATAATAATGATGATAATAATCTATTCATGGTAAACCAAGTCATGCAAACATGATAGTTATCAATGTGTACACAAATATAACAATTAAAATGACCTTATCAAGCGGAATTTTTGAACATTATCCGTTTAATGAATGATGGTAATTACAGGGTAGAAAGTTATTTTTCGACGCCAATTCTTTACACAGTTCTAAAAGTATCATCTAGATTGTATCGCTATGCTCACATGAAGAGGATGCGATTAATCTGGCAGCAGAGATTAAAAAACGAAAAATAAGAGAAAAAAAGTTATGAAGGAAATGGTGCGTGTAAAAGATATAATGGCACAGTAGAAATTAAATTTTCGAAATAAAAAACTAAAAGTTCCTTTATTACTATATATATATAATAATCATCTTATATATATTATATCTATTATCTATATATAGATCTATATTATCATATAATCTATATCTATTATATATATCATTATATATATATATATTGACTTCTTCGGAATGTTGCTGGTGTGATTGAAGAAAGCGCATAAAACTCTGAAGTTAAAATTGAACAAAAATTGAGAATGGAGGGGATAAAGGAGAGATTGTTGTTACATGATGAGGTTTGGGCCGATTGTTACGATCCAGGAAAGTCGAAACAATTGTCGGAATAAGGGAAACCAAAACTGTTCGCGGTATGGATTTCGGTTTCATGTAGGAGACTCAGTTTTACGCGGAAAGATGCAGGACCAGTATCGGAGTTGGTTTCGGAGTCAGAGACCACTGGAACACAATTGAAAATATTCTCTACAATATCATGGTGAGAGGTTATCATTGTAAAATAGTACATTTATTATAAACGATAAAAAGATCACAAAAAAACAATAATTTTGGCATTTTTAGCGTTTTTTTCTTTTTTTATAATAAATACGTTATGGTAAAGCATGTTTTTATGCATAAATGGGTTTGATGTAAGCAGATTACGGTTGAGGATATGGTAATATGGTAAAAATGATCATAAGACGCACGGTTACGATGAAGGTTTGTAACAACATATCTAAGGTCCGGCAACCTGACACTTGAATGGCCAGTTATCCAGAGAATACTATAAGACCTCATGATATACTAATATGTGGAGAAAGATGTGGAATTAGAAACCTGGGATCCCATGAGAGTATAAAATATCTAGAGAAGAGTTTATCTTAAGGATTTGGGATAGTGAGTGAACAGTAAGGGTTTCTACAAGAGTTTTAAATTTCCCTGTAGATGTGCACATACGGAAATAAAGAGGAAGGGAATTCCAAAGTTGCGCATATCTAACTAAGAAGAAGTTACGTCTAACTTTAGTGCGAGACATAGGGATATTCAACAGCCTTGCTCGATTGCGCCGATCATATCGGATATAATCGTGAAAGCGCATGCCAGACTGAAGCTTAATTCGTTGCTGGGTAATGATTCGGAAGAAAAGAAGCAGATTCAGACGAATTCTGCGTACCCATATTGGTTCGACATTCAGCAAATTACACCTTTCAAGATAAGGCAAGGGGTTTGAATAGCCCAAAGTTATTTTGCTGAAAGTACGTTGAAGTCTCTCTAAGAGAAAACAATCACGCCTACCCATGTGAGAATAGATAATATTACAATAATCGAGAATTGGTAGGACCTTCATCTTATATAGTGCTATTTTATAATAATAATAATAATAATAATAATAATAATAATAATAATAATACTATATTATTGGTAAACCAAGGCATGCAAAACATGATCAGGTTATCAATGTGTACAAAAATAAATAAATTGTAAAATGACCTTTTCAAGCGGAATTTTTAAACATTTTTCCGTTTAATAAAGGATGGTAAATTTACAAGGGTAAGAAAGTTAATTTTTTCGCGCAATGTCACACAGTAATAAAGTTTCATCTAGATTGCATCGAAATAATCAAACGAAGAGGATGCAATTAATTATGGAGCAGAGATTGAAAAAAAAGAAAATAACATAAAAAGTTATGAAGGAAATGGTGCGTTTGAAGATATAAATGTCACAGTAAAAAATAATTTTTCGAAATAGAGAAAGTTCCTTCATATATATATATAAATTGACTTCTTCGGAATGTTGGTGGGTGTGATTGAAAAAAAGCACATAAAAATCCGATGTTAAATTGAAAAAAATTAGAAAATGGAGGGGATAAGGGGAGATTGTGGTTTAAAATTGCATGAGGTTTGGGCCGGTTGTACGATCCAGGAAGGTCGAAGAATTGTCTAATAAGGGAAACCAAAACTGTTTGCCAGTATGGATTTCACTTCATGTAGAAGAATCAGTCTTACGCGGAAGAAGCAAGGACCAGTATCGGAGTTGGTTTTGGAGTCGGAGGTACTGGAACACAATTAAAAGTATTCTCTTCACCATCATGGTGAGAGGTTATCATTGTAAAATAGTACATTTATCATAAACGATAAAAGAAGATCACAAAAAACAATATTTTTGGCATTTTAACGTTTTTTTCTTTTTTTGTTTTTATAATAAATACGTTATGGCAAAGCATGTTTTTATGCATAAATGGGTTTAATGTAAGCAGATTACGGTTGAGGTGACAAAACCTCTTCTCAGCTCTTACGACACATGATGCAACTTCAAGGGAAACAACCCCTGAATGAGTCTGTTTTACGTGAACTATGGTTTCAAAACTTACCTGTAGATTTAAGAAAATCTCTTTCTGTTCTCAAGAAAGATATACCTCTACAGAAGCTAGCAGAAACCGCAGATCAAGTTCATTCAGTGTACGGAACCAAGTCACCATCTATCCTGCAAGAAGTCACATTAAAGCCCGTGGTGGAGACTGAAGTACAAGAGCTTAAGCATCAAGTCGCTGAATTGACCTCACAGATTTCAGCCCTAACAAAGATGTTCAACGATCGACCATGTAGACTTAGTCGCAGCCGAACGCGCACTTCAAACAGAAGTTCATCCCGAGACCGCTACAAACGCGAGCACAGCCTATGTCATTATCACCGACGATTCGGCTCTAAGGCTAGAAAGTGCTTGCCACTCTGTGAACTTTACAAACCAGGGAAACTTCAACGCCAGGCAGTAACAGCGACGACTTCACCGGGCAACAACATTAGTCGCCTATTTTATGTCACTGATTGTTCGAATAAATTGCGTTTTCTCATTGATACGGGTGCTGAGATAAGTGTAATCCCGCCCACACCACAGGAACGCAAGAACAAAACCTCATTGACATTACAGGCGGCAAACGGTACGCAGATCACCACGTTCGGCCAACGTTCACTAACTTTAAACCTAGGCCACAGACGTGACTTCCGTTGGATCTTTACCGTTGCAGACGTACGAAGCGCTATGTTAGGTGCAGATTTCCTTATATACTTCAACTTGTCCGTCGAGTTGAAGTCCCGTAAACTTATCTACAACCTGACAGAGTTAAAAACCCTAGGAAAACCATGCCGTTCTGCGATACAGTCTATTCGCGTATTACCACCGAATATTCCAGAACAATATAGCAGCTTATTGTCTGAATTCCCAGAAGTTTTCCGCCCGAACTCACCGAATAATGCAATTAAACACGACGTTAGACACCATATCGAAACACGCGGTCCCCCAGTCTTCACTCGACCAAGACGGTTAGCACCAGACAAATTGGCCATTGCTAAACGAGAGTTCGAGCATATGATGGAATTGGGCATCATACGTCCATCAAAATCATCATGGGCCTCACCTCTCCACATGGTCGAAAAGAAGCAACATGGTGCATGGCGCCCTTGTGGTGATTATAGAGCACTGAACAAAATTACTGTTCCAGATAGGTATCCTATACCACACATCCACGACTTTGCCTTGGCACTTGAAGGAAAGACCATCTTTTCCAAACTTGACTTGGTGCGTGCCTACAACCATATACCAGTGGAACCAGAAGATGTGCCCAAAACAGCCATAACCACACCATTCGGACTTTTCGAATTCGTTCGAATGCCATTCGGTCTGCGCAACGCAGCACAGACATTTCAACGGTTCATGGATCAAGTTTTCTTGGGTCTCGATTTCGTCTTCGTTTACATCGATGACGTACTCATCGCTAGTAAATCACCTACTGAACACTCTGAACATTTACATCGCGTCTTTTCACAACTGTCGAAGTACGGCATAATCGTAAACCCCGATAAATGCGTATTTGGCGTCGAATCACTTGAAATTCTTGGACATCAAGTTGATTCCAAAGGTATCAGGCCATTAGAGCAAAAGGTTTCCGCCATAAAAGACTATCCATTACCTGAATCAATACGACAACTCCGTCGTTTTCTTGGTCTTGTGAATTACTACCGTCGATTCATTCCTCAATGTGCCGAGCTAATTCAACCATTGACGGATTTACTCCGCAACAACAAACGCTCGTTAAATATGACAGACTCAGCTAAAACTGCTTTTGAACGCATTAAAAATGCGCTTAGCGAGGCAACGTTGCTGAACCACTTACCGTCTAATCCTAATACCAAACTATTTTTATCCACGGATGCGTCTAACGAAGCGATTGGTGCAACTTTGCAATATAGTCGCAATGGAGAACTGTGCCCATTATCGTTTTTCTCAAAGAGACTGCAACCAGCTCAGGTTCGCTACAGTACGTTTGGCAGAGAATTGCTTGCAATCTATTATGCCATCCGTCATTTCCGTCATTTACTTGAAGGGCGAGAATTTACGGTTTTAACTGATCATAAACCGCTCTGTTACGCCCTGCTTTCAAACACTGACCGCTATTCAGCTCGAGAAATTCGACAACTGGACTTCATTGCACAGTTTACCACCGACATCCGACATGTCTCAGGCCAAGATAACGTTGTCGCCGACGCCCTATCCCGTGGTCACCTCAATTCTATTACCAGCAACGTCCAATCACTAAAGATCGCAGCAGCTCAGCTTACCGACCAGGAAATACCTCAAATCCAAGCCACCCCTCCCACCCAACCAATGGATATACCCAGTCCTTCCCCAGAGACTTTACGATCTTGCTTGAAAAGAACCCAACACACACGATCTGGCCGTATTGTTACTTGGCCAAAGAAACTTGAGACTTACTTCACTTAAAATGTTTCGAGCGTTTCCATTTTTTTTTTTCCAACGCTCTAGGGGGGGAGATGTGTCGAGCTTGTACAAACCTATTTTTACTTAACAATTTTTCTGTTAAAAATCTATTGTACAGTTTTTGATATCTTCAGTTCAATTTGTTCTGACAATATCGTTGTGCTCATACGATCGATAGTACTATTGATTTATCAATTTCCTGTTAACGTTATTACTCATATTTCATCGATTTCTTGTTCGATAACTTAGTGAACACAATTCTTCTGCTGAATACAATTTTGTACATAATCAACTTATCACTTAACACAATATACTTCTGTTGTGTGCGTTACCCGCGTTCTCGGTCGATCTGTGCTTTGGGAATTCCGCCTCGGGAACGTAACATTGCGAGTAGAAATATTGAAGTCATTACAAGAACAAGGAATATCCAAAGGAGAATTGCGGATTATATGTACGTGGATCAAAAGAACTGTTAGTGAGTCACATTGCCTATTTTTGCACTGCGAGTTTTGTATGTTAGCTTGACTGGTCCACTACAGCATCTTCGTACAATCTGATCGGACTAAAACTATACACGTGCACACATGCATGAACAAGGCTGGTGTAATCTGCACGTTCGTCGTAAGAAGAGAAATATTTTTCATAGAAGAAGTAGCATTATGGATAAGGAGCAGCACTCCTCCTGCCAGCTTACCAAGAGGTGGATCGCTTCTTAGGGTGATAAGCCTGTCCGATATTGCAGCTGGTACATGGTCATCAACTCTACAAAGCAGTTCATCTCATCCATTTCTAATGCTACAAGCGTTTGTATAGAAGAAATGAGCACAATTACATGGGGCCGGCATTCCAATTTTAGGGATACCTAAAAGCTCATAGTCCTCGGGCGTAATATCCATGGCTGCTTCGCGTATTTGAAGGCTTTATTTAATCAAGAAACAAAGCATTCGTTTTTGAAATGGATGATAACATCTGGTATCTAGTTGCATCTTCGTGGACCGAGTCATGGCAGCTGCACCACGATTATCCTCTAAAAGTCCTAGCGCGACGGTGGCTCTCTTTAATGTCGGAGTACGATTTTCCAGCCTACGTCATCGTTACACTACTGTTATTTACTGTGTTTATACTCGGAAGCGAATACGCTTAGCTACGATTTAAAACTAACTTCGACTTTCTAGCTCTATTTGAGCTAGAAATTTTCTTGTGGGGCTAGGTGTCCAGTTGCACCATTTACTTACTTACTATTTACGAGGTGAAGTTTTTCAGCTTTTGAAAGAAGGTTGTCGCGATCAAACTATTCGGTGAATTGAACTGAAATTAGCCTTGGCGATCTGGTAGATGCGTTGTTTGGGCCATCTCTCTATTTGCCAACTCTGTTAACTCGCTTCAGCGGAGTAGTGTGGCTCATGCCTGAAGCACGGAATGGGTCGATGACCTTTCTGCGGTAAAATTTTTTACTGCCCTTTGAGTCTTAGTTGGCAAGCTCAGCCTGCGTCTAGATTAACACATTTCTTGACCGTGTTAAGCTACCTTAGTTTCTAGCTTGCAGCTAAGCAACCACTTATTCCAATTTGTGTACTTCCCGGTCCAGTGCGCGAATTTCCTTTGTTGGGATAGTATGACCACCTGGATTTGCACTAACTTGTTTACAGGGAGCATTTGGAGGACAGGAGAATAGCGATCGTTTCGCCTTTTGTAGGTTTAAGAAAGTATGATGCCAGCTGGTAGTAGACGAGATTACCGACCTAGCTATTTCAGCAAAGGTTTTGGGCTTTGAAGGGGGACGAGAAGAAGAACTCTAACGTTCTTTAAGACCCTTTTGTGCCTCTACGGACTTTATAATAATAATAATAATACTATATTCTTGGTAAACCAAGTCATGCAAAACATGATCAGGTTATCAATGTGTACAAAATAAATAAATTGTAAAAATGACCTTATCAAGCGGAATTTTTGAATATTTTTCCGTTTAATAAAGGATGGTAATTTACAATGGTAAGAAAGTTAATTTTTTCGCGCAGTCACACAGTAATAAAGATTCATCTAGATTTCATCAAATTAAGCAAATGGAGAGGATCCCATAGATTCTGGAGCAGGGATTGAAGAAAAAGAAAAAAAATTATAAAAGAAATGGTGCGCATGAAGATTTAATTGTCACAGTAAAAATGAATTTATGAAATAAAGAAAGTTCTTTTATGAATATATAAATTGACTTCTTGGGAATGCGGGTGGATGTGATTGAAGAAAAGTATATAAAAAACCGAAGTTAAATTGAAAAAATATAGAAAATGGAGGGGATGAGGAGAGATTGTGGTTTAAATTGCATGAGGTTTGGGCCAGTTGTACGATCCAGAAAGTTGAAGAATTGTCGGAAATAGGGGAGCCAAAACTGTTCGTCAGTAGGGCTTTCGGTCCATATAGAAGAATCAGTCGTATGCGGAAGGAGCAAGGGCCAGCGTCGGAGTTGGTTTGTGAGTCGGAGACACTGGAACACAATTAGAGATATTCTCTTCACCCATGTCTCTAGCCCGTATGCAAAGGTGGGCTCTTCAGCTATCTGCCCACTAGTACAAGATGTGCTTCGTGCCTGACACCAGCAATTACATGGCGGATTCCCTAAGCCGTCTACCATTACCGGAATGTCCAACGCCTTCCAACTTACCGTATGAACTGGTTTTTTATGTGGAATGGATAAACTCCTCACCCATGTCGGCGAATGATATAAGAGAAGAGACGGAGACGGACACTGTATTGTCCTGTGTATAGCGATATTTGGAGGTTGTGTGGCCGAAAAGTGTCGCAAACGAAGATGCGCTTTTTGTCAACGTCAGGACGAACTAAGTTAATTTGAATGATGTATTTTTTGGGGAAGTCGTGTTGTTATACTCCCCAAGTTTGGGAAAGATATTTTAAAGAACTGCATTCATCACACCCGGGTATATCTCGAATGAAATCGTTGTCTTGAAATTACGTGTAGTGGTCCGGTATTGATAGCGATATTACACAACTCGTAAATACTTGCGATCTCTGTCAGCAAAAAAGACATATGGTACATACTGGGCCAGTGGTCTCATGGCCTTACCACAACAACCTTCGAGACGTCTTCTTATCGACTTCGTTGGATTAATTTATGGTGTAATGATGCTGATAGTAGTTGATGCTTATTCTAAATGGATAAAGGCTAAAGTGGTAAGAACATCAACCGACATTCAATCCATATAGATTTAATCACCAGGTCCCTTTATCCCCCGTCACTTAATATTTATTCTCTTATATTTGCACAATCTGATACAGATATGGTGCCGTATCGGATTGCGCAGTCACTCAATCCCCAGTTTTTATAACTTCCCAAGAATTCAGAATACGGACAAATAAATTTATTTAGCAGGAGAGATATGCAATTGATTATAAGAACGTCAATCTGTACGTAGTGGAGTATCGCTGAATTGCTCGAGATGTTGGGGCGCATATCTCAGCAATCGTCTTTTTCTGTTTGATATAAGCCCCAGCACTTGCTTGAAGAACAGAGGCCGTTTGCTCTCCGCAATCCTTTCGTCAAACGTTAAGTAATGTCGGCATGGTGGGATGTCGGTAAGAAAAGACAGACTGTATTGCGTGATGTCAGTCTTCTACAGCATTTTTCGTTCGGGGAATACCACTGTTTGATTATTCATACTTATTCCTGGTTTCAGGTGGTAATATAGCTGGTGCAAAGTTTTCTCTTTCACCTCTAATTTGCCGACCTCGAACAAAGGTGTGTTCAAAATAACAAAACAGAAATTCTACATCTCAACCGCGGTTGCTTCGGAGTTAGGACAATGTCAAGGGTTGAAGTTTGTTCAAGATCCCGTTAGCAAGTTGGCTGGTCAACCTGGTTGTGTATTACAGCAATTTAGATATTCTCCTCGAATATATGTTCAAAGAAATGCAGGAAGAGTTCACTTCACCAAGTAAACAAAACATCGTATCAGAAAGGCTGAGGTCAGGATGATCGATTTCGGTACACTGCACTATATGTTCATCAAAGTAAACTGCAACTTCACAGCCGGATCTTTAGGGATCGTGTCGGACTAGTGACATTTTTGAAATCAATATATCAGCGTCAGTTATGTTTGGCTGGTACAAGTATCTATAAATGCAATTAAATAGGTTGGAAGTCTGTCACAAATCTTACATAGTTCAGCTAAATTTTTATTTGAAACTAAGCATTCGTATTTGTCTTACACAATATTCATACGTGTAATGTTGCAGTTGGCCCGATTCGCGATGAGTCGAAACGTTTTCGTTTTTTCCAGTAACATTTTGACTGTTAGTAACAAATCTCTATTGATAGTGATTATTCTTTTCTGGAGTGTACGTTCTTGATACACGACCATGAAAAGCTTAACGTTTTTTATCTCAGCCTGCAGTCCCAGTAATGTAAATCGAGTTGACTGGAATGCCGTACGGCTTTCCGCTTCACGATGTGATTGGTTTTCTGCAACCAATGACATCAAAAGTAAATGGTCGGTTATTAAGCACTATATTTTAAGTTTTAAAGACCTTTGCTGTCCTTTTCGACCTGCACGGCTAAAGAATAAGCCACCTTGGTGGACTCCTGCGGTGCGATGCAACATTATTAGTCGCGACAGACACTGGCGGAGATATACAGCCTTACCAACCTATAGAAATTGGTCGTGCTATGAGGCTCCGAGAAACAACACAGTAAAGCTACAACGAAGGCTTAAGCGAAGCTACAAAACGTAACTGGCCAACTCTGCTAAAAAGAACCCCAAGAAGCATTTTATTTATGTTCGGTCTAAGGGTAAGACCTAATATTAGACAATGGCGAGAAAGCCCATTCTGGCCCTGAAAAGGCAGCAGCTTTGCTGGATTATTTTCAAAGCGTACATAGAATGGATGGCGGGGATGCGATTCACTCATTCCCAACTCCTAGTACTCTTCTGACATGTAGAACGATGGGAGTGCTTATCCCTTTATATACGGCAATTGTGCAAGCCTGGAGCCCCTTCTTTCAAAAAGACATATTACTACTAGGAAGAGTCCAACGCCTCTCTAAGCTCAATAGTTTTTTTCACGGATGATGTCGCTCGTATCCTAAAGAATCTAGACGGAAATAAATCCGCCGGACCTGACGATGCGAATCCTAAAATTGTAAATGAAATATCTAAATACTAGCAGAGCCTCTATGTTAGTTATACAACGTATCGCTCTGCAAAGGCATTCTACTAGATGACTGGAAGAAAGTCATTGACGTACCCATTCCAATGGTAGGTTGCGCAAACATAGTTAAGAATTTCCAACCGGTAAGCTTGACTAGTGTTTTATGTAAAACCTTTGAGAGACTTATCATGGATCGGTTGTGCAGCCACCTTCTGGACAATTCATCGTTAAGCACGGTTCAACATGGCTTCCTTAAAATAAGGTCGTGTCTCTCGAATCTTTTATGCTTTTTAGATAGAGTTTTCAAGAGACTGGATGAAGGCGATGGGTAGAGGTCTCTTACTTAGATTTCAGTACGGCGTTCGACTCGGTTAGTCACAGGTTCCTAGGGATGGAGCTAGCGGCCATAGGCATATCTGGTACGCTTCACGACTGAATAAACAGTTTTCTTCGTAATAGATCCTTCCAGGTCCGTGTAGGCGATACTACCTGTGAATTTGCAACAGTTACTAGTGGGGTCACACAAGGTTCAGTATTAGGCCCAATACTCTTTCTGATCTTCATCGATGATCTGCCATCGCAGTTGTCATGTCCCTGCTACATATTTCCTGATGTTGTCAAATTAACCGGATTCAGTGATCACGGTGCTTTGTTGAGAGATATCGAATAGGTCATTAATTGGTCGCAGGATTGGGATCTTCCTCTGAACTATGGTAAATGTCATCTGTTGTCTGCAGCAGTCGACAGAATTACAGTAACTGTGAATAACGGTAGGATCGACTTTCAATCTATTCAGAGGATTAAGGATTTGGATGTAGTCGTAACAACGGGCTTTAAA
This sequence comes from Atriophallophorus winterbourni, assembly GCA_013407085.1. Lineage (NCBI taxonomy): Eukaryota > Metazoa > Platyhelminthes > Trematoda > Plagiorchiida > Microphallidae > Atriophallophorus > Atriophallophorus winterbourni. The sequence goes on from JACCGJ010022020.1 coordinate 31,216, forward strand.
TGGACTGAACAATGTGCCTCAGCTGCACAACGAGCCAGAGGAGAACTCTTAAGGCTCAAATCCGTTCTGACATGTAGAACGATGGAAGTGTTTATCCCTTTATATACGGCAATTTTGCAAGCCTGGAGCCCCTTCTTTCAAAAAGACATATTACTACTAGAAAGAGTCCAACACCTGGCTACCAAAATGGTTGAAGGTATGTTTGGGAAACCCAACGAAGAACGTCTAACTTCTTTAGGTCTCTTCTCCCTCTACAGGGTGACTTTATAGAAACTTTCAAAATTCTGAAAGGCTTAGGCGACGAGGGTTGTTAAATCCTCTTCTATCGAGCGATCAACCCTTCAACTAGAGGACATACATTAAAGCTCGCTAAAAACTACAGCCATCTGTATGTCAGGCAAAAAATTTTCAGTGAAAGAGCGGTAAGCTTCTGGAACAAGTTGCCTGAGGAACTAATCGCTTGCAGATCAATAGGTGCATTCAAAGGGCTTTAGATACCTTGTGGCATGAGCTGTTCCAAGATTTTTCCGTGAATATACAGTTCGTCTGTAGACAGAATTGTCCAATTTTGTTTATTTTGAATATAAATGGTCTTCACCACGATTTAAAAAAATCCTGTTATATAATGCCTCCTTTTAAATGTCATATTTTAAATGTACGCACCAATTTTCCATAGCTAACCTCTCACGGGCTTGGTGAAGAGAAATCCTTTCCGTTTTTCTCAGTCCCAGCTACAAATTCTGGGACCGAAGGATGACTTGGAAAACAATGAACGTACCATCGCATACGAGGAGGATACCAGAGAAGAATGAACCAAATTTGACAGTGGTGGGCGCTTCTTTGAAGCTATCCACGGACAGGAATTTTGGACGCTCGATTGGCTTATCAGCCATTTACAGTCATGTGCCAACTGAACTGAACTGAATAAATCCTTGGCGTCGTGATCGTCGAGGATATTTAAATCACAATAATGAAAAGCGCTTTGGTAGTGGTGGTCGCTTCTCTGCAGCTTTCCACTGAAAGAAATTCTGGACGTTCGTTAGCACTTACTGTCCTGTGCAACTAAAGTGAACGGAACTGAACGGGAATAGACTCCAGGAAAAGCTTTTTCAGCCTCGGAATGGTAAATTTATGGAACGGAATTCCAGAAAAACTTATATCCCGCTGTTCTGTCGCTGGTTTTAAGAACGGTTTGGACCGCATCTGGGCTAAACTTTTTCCTGAATTCCTCTCCTAATTTCTATGCAAGATTAGGCAGTTCACCATTTTGGCCGTTGTCTGGTATGTAAGTAAATGCTTGAGTTCTGTTTGTTTTTTAATACACAACTTTTCTTCAGTTGACCTCTCACCTTACTGGTAAAGAGAATTTTTTATTTTTCCAGCATCATTCATAACGAGGTGCTTCCTAAATACAACCCGGATAATCACTTGGAGTCGCGATCGTCGAGAATATCAAAATAATAAGAAGAAAAAACGCTTTGGCAGTGGTGGTTGCTTCTTCGCAGCTTTCCACCGAAAGAAATTCTGGACGCTCGATTGGCTCGTTAGCCGCTTACTGTCTTGTGCAACTGAACTGAAATTTACAGTGACCTTCAGCTGAATTATTTGGCGTCTTTTAAGTTTCTGGTTCAACTTAATTATGGCGTGTCCCCCGGATCAAATTGGTATTCAACAAACGCTTGAACTGCTCCATAATTCTCAGTCAAGTGATACAAATGTACAGAGAGCTGTGAATGAGGTTTTCTAACGTTTATCATCATTTTCTTCAGAAATTACAACAATTTAATAAGTTTCCCGATTTCAACCAGTATTTGGCCTATATTTTATTTAATGCGGACAATGAATGTAATCAATTGTTTACATAATGAGCCTTTTAGCTGAATCTACAAGATCTCTTAGTGGGATTATACTAAAAAATAATCTGAAAATTCACTTGCAAAATTGCTCACCAGAGTTGATTAACAACATCAAACAGGGCTGTCTTGGTTGTATCAACAGTCCCTCGCAGATACTCAGGTCGACCATTGGAATGTTGATCACCACCATTGTTACGTGTGATGGACTTGCAAATTGGCCAGAGCTTCTTCCAAAGTTGTTGGAATGTATTGAATCGTCCGATGCCAACGTGGTTGAGGTTTGTCGTATTCTTAACTATCAGCGTTAACAATAGGGGGCATTTGGAGCTATCACCAAAATTTGTGAAGATTCATCCATTCAATTAGAAAACCTTGCGGGCTCGCCTTTGGTCACTTTGATTGGAAAATTTTTGCATTACACAAAGCACGATAACCCTAAAATCAGGTAATCATTTTTATTCATCACTATATTAATTGTGTTTGCCACAGTTTATACCTTTCTTTTACCCAACGGATTGGTTATTTTCAACTTTGCTAGCCGTTTTCATCCATACACTGTCATGGAGCTCTATTGTCATTAAGTTGCATCGTATTTCAGCAAAAGCTTATTACTCATTCAAATTGTGCCCATACTGTTATGGTTCTGTACAACAACTTTTTATATGTTTACATCGACAAATCACCTTGTTTTCTTTCAACAACTAATGTATTAATATTTTATTTAATTCTCAAGTGTAAGTTAGAAACTCGGGTTTGTACAAAAATTGTTAGAAATTCGCTTATTGTTCGAGATCAACACGCGAGCACTTGATTTTTCAAATGTAAACTTCTTACATTGGCCCTTTTAATACGCAAAAATTTTCGGCATTTATTCTTCAACCTGACAGTATCTCAGCCCACGTGCAGTCTCAGACTGTACGGCACTTTGCCTGGATCAGGCTTGTGCTTTCATACCATACTTCGTCCTGGACAGGCTTTTCTATCTTAAAGCTATCGTACTTGTTTGCCTTTGTGCGGACGATTCCACTGAAGGATTAGCTGGCTTTATTTACATCTCGTAGCACGCTATCCCACGCGCACCGGTCGGGGCGAAATCATTGAAGATTGTTATCCAGTTACATTTCCATATTCAAACGCCGTCGACGGTACGCAGTCCCAGGTCATTTAGATCCTCCTTCACAGTTAACAGCTAGATTTTCACTTGACCGCTTTGAAGCCGACGCCAAATACTGTAAGTATAGGATCGGGAAAATGTTATAATAAGTGCCGAGTTTTTCTTTCAGATGGTATGACAAACCACAGCAGTCTTCGCCGCTTGGTGTATACTGAGAACAGAAGTATTATGCTACAGCAGCGTTGGATACCCTATCCATGTATCGGCTGCCCAAGATGATCTTAATGCACCAGTTTTCGGAGACCTTCATAGATCATTTATCCTGTGACCTCGGCGGCCACGTTTTACATCATGAATTAGTATAAGGTGTGTCGCTGGCTGGTAAAAATGTGCGTTTGTTTCGAGATTGATCCTAGTTCATACATACAGTTCTATGCCTAAAGGCACGATCCACCCTTGATTTAATCCCATTTTGCTTGATTATTGGGTGACATATTGAAACCGAGATACCTGGGGACTTAACCGACGACATGGGTGAACAGAACAATAATCCTCACGTTTAAATGCAGGAAGTATTATAGACAGCCCAGTTAAATGGAAAACTCAAGTCTCCCAGATAAAGCGAACAGTTAGTGCATTTGAAATATTAATGCGTCCACAAATGTTTTAATAAGTTCAACGAAAATCCCGTACTCTCTTGGCAGTTTATCGTTCATCTCGTACTCTTATGGGGCATCGCAATTATCTTAGTAGCAGCTCTTGTTGAGACTGAAGGCTATACTGATAGCTGATGAGCGGTTCACTAACTGACTGAACTCAACCCACCTAGCTATCTTATCATTGATTTCAATACTCAGCTACCCTGGCGAATTGCTGTGGTTTGCGCTATAACTATAGCTTCCATATTTTTTTCGCTGCGGTTTTCATTTCAGATGCAGTTCCCGTCAAGTAAAGCTGATTTTCCTTTCTAGCGGCTCTCCCAGGAAGGTGGTATTCAGAAGTACCTTTGATTTCAACATCTTTTGCTTGAGAATAGATCTGAACACTGTTCTATGAGATCTAGTCTCACAGGCGTCGCGAAGGAGTGCCTATGTTTTATAACACCTTCAGTCTGGGACACTTGCTCGGTTAAGCCATCAGCTTTATCCAAATGCTCTGCAACATCCACTTTGATCTTCTTTCGTTAATCCGGGTTTCGAAAAATTGTCAAATTTGAGCGCCTTCTGGGGTTTGCCTTAG
>JACCGJ010022021.1:0-42341 GCA_013407085.1 Atriophallophorus winterbourni
TGGTGCATTATCCAAACCAATTGCAGCAACTAGCGGAGTTCCCAAGGCTCAGTCCTTGGTCCGATCCTCTTTCTGGTTTATTTCAATGAAATACCGGAAATTGTTCGATGTAACATTTCGTTATTTGCGGACGACATAAAGATTTGGCGCAGCATTCGTAGTCCAGAAGACTGTCTGCTATTACAAAAGGATCTTGATACGCTTCACAGATGGTCGTTGGAGAACAAACTGCCGTTTAACTTCAACAAATGCAGGATCATGAATGTGGGGAATCGAGTAGAGTTCACATATCACATAGGTTCTCATGTCTTTGAAAATTGCAGTGAAGAAAAAGATTTGGTGTCTGGATATGCTCCAGTTTAAAAACATCACTTCAAACTAACAGTGCCTTTAAAAAAGCAACACGTGTTCTAAATCTACTCAAACGTGTATTTGGGAAAATTTTCGCCCAAGATATTCCCAAGGATCATGAATACATACTTCAGACCAGTCATGGAATACGGTGTGCAGTCATGGTCTCCGTGGCTCAAGAGGGATGTGGAACTTATGCAGCGAATCTATCACCGCTCAACGAAACTAGTTCTCAGCATCCGAAACAAACCATATAAAGGAAGGATAGCTCAACTGAATCTGTTCGATTTTCCCTATCGACGAATCAGAGGAGATCTTACTTTACAAAACATTGCATACCCCGAACCATCCCTTACAGGATTTATTCACGCGAAGGGATACGAGAAATTATCGGACCCATGAATATGTGCTGGTCGTACCCCATTCCCGCCTGAACTGTAGAAGGTATTTTTACTCTGTCCGTGTCTGTTTTACTTGAAACAGTTTACCTTCAACCGTTCCTCACGCAACTAGCTTGCATGACTTTAAAACGAAATTAGACGAATTTTTAGTGCATTATTCGTTTCCAGACCACTTATATACTGCTTAATCTATGTTCTTATATTGTTTATACACTTAAATTTCAATTTTTACCATCCTATGGTTGTTGTTAAGCTTGTTGCTTTTTAGACCATAAAAAACCTTGAATTACCTTGAATTACCTTGAATTGTACCGGTTGACAGGTAATCGATTAACAAAATAAGATCGAATTAACAACCGGGTCTTGCATGCGTGAGGATGGATATTTAATTTGCTAATATATTGTATTCGTGAGTTTCCTTATTTTTATAATGCGTAAAAACGACTTCCACGAATCGACGTCTCTTATATTGTGGGATTCGTGGGTGAACGCGATTAGCGTCGGGCAGGTTGACCTCAAGGATGAATCAAAACACAACCGATGTGCGCGCGTGCGATGTTTCTATTGTTGGAACGATGATATTGACAGTCGATAATTGGCCAGGTGTTCGGCACTTGCCAATTGTTGAGCTGAAATGCCCGACCTGGCTCTATCCCAGACGCAACACTTTTACATTGTTTCGAAGCTCGACATCAGTCGAACCATTTACATTTTATTTGATGATCCGCACATCGATATATCTCCTTCTCCAGTCATATATTTAAATAGCCCCGAATGATAAACTTATTTTGTTCGAAGAATATGCAAAATTATTTTAATTTTAAAAAGGGTACTTGCACGTCACTTGTAAATAGGGTTCTTACAACGAATCTGGAAGTTAAAATGCAGAATCACACATTCTTTACTTACCAAACATGCCTTGAGCTTATAAACGAACAGCCCCTTCATTTACACACCAAATCCGGTTTCTTACTGTTAGACGTCATTATTATTAGACAGTAAGATAAGACTCGGTGAAATTTGAAACAGTGATACACAAAGGTTGCTCGATAGCCACAATTGAAACGTTATCCATCACAAACGATTCCTGACAAAGCAAGCAGTGCGCTTATACACGACCATATATTGTGGTGCTAGCATCCCCACCCCTCACAAAGCACAACCGGTTTAATGCTGTATTGTCGTCATTCGTTGAAGACAGTAAGCCTTGAAGTAATGGTAAAGCGTACGACAATATATATATATATATATATATATCTCTCATTCATAATCTATCTTATCTATATATATATCCTATATCTCTCTTTATATATCTATAATATATCGCTGGGGAGAGAGTAAAATGTTCGTTAAAAGCGGAATTTGTTGCAAGTGAAACGCATTGTCAGACATGTGATTTTGCCGCCGTTTTATTTGTACACGTGTAAACAAGTGAAGAATGTCTTACCTTTGTGTGTTTCTGCATGCGTGTAATCCATTTGATGATTAGATGACAACATTAAATCCAAGTTCATGTTCATAATAGTGAATTTATTCTAAAACGAAGTAGTAAAAGCATCTTGCACACGCCCCGATAGTCAGTTCTTATCTTAGCACACTACAGGCCACTCTCGACGGAGCGTTGTGGGTTAAAGGCAAGACAAAGCGAGTTCGTTGTATGTATGAACTTTATTGAACAAACATAGCTGTCGGGAACGTGTACAGTGTTCGTAATCGGCGAGATTCGTAACGAACAGATTCGTTGTACGAATAATTTAAATAGGCTTAAAAAGAAGGGATTTATTTGGGAAATCATGGTGTATTTGTTCAAGCCGGGAATTCGTGGAACCCACCTACAACGAACTCGCTTTCAACGAATTCCCGGCTTGAACAAACACACAATGATTTCCCAAATAAATTTAGAAGGCGTTTTCCATTTTCATTGGTTTTACTTGCACCGAACATCCCGTGATTGTTATGGTGTTTTCATTATTGTATATTTTATTACAATAACCCTGCATATTTCATTATTGTTTTGTTTCAATGATACATGTAAATATGTACACGATTTTGAATATACGATTCGTGTTCTGCTTTGGAACAAGTATATCGCGTGTGACTGCCTGGGATTTGTATGCTGTTATTCGTTGCGAACTGTGTTCCGGTTTATTGCGTTCAATAACCAGAGACGTACTTTGTTAGTGGTGAAATCTCCGTTGGATCAACCGCTACAAATTGGAGAGCCCCGAACATTTTTCTGTTCTGAAATTTTCGTTCGTACCATATACTCCCATTTATTTTGATTTTGCTGTCATATCTTTTTTCATTTACAAATGGATCCTGAATCAGCATTTTCTGATACGCCATCTGGGGATATTTCTACAGACGTTATGACAAACTTTAGTCTTCCATCTTTTAGTATGAACGATCTTCGCCTCTGGTTTGAGCAAATTGAAGCCTTATTCGCGTCTTACAAAGTAAAAACTCAACGTGCTCAGTATAACCGAGTGGTTGGTATGTTGCCTTCTTCAGTCGCAAAAGAGGTTGCCGATTTAATTTACAATCGCCCTGCCGATAACCCGTACGATGCCATCAAGCATGCTATTATTTCACGTACATCTTCAACCGACGAGCAAACGCTCCGAAAGCTTTTGTCAGGTATAGCAATGGGTGATCACACTCCTTCACAGCACTTACGACATATGCTGCAGTTACATGGAGACAAGCCTTTTGACGACAAAATTATTCGCGAATTGTGACAACGAACTTTATCAGCGTAAAGCGTTAGCCATTATGGATTAGAATACTAGTTTGCAACACCTGGCACGCATAGCGGATGGAGTACATGGTATATCGCATGGTAGTACGTTATCTCATGTTCTACACACCACTGACGCACATACAAGCATCCCTGTCCAGAATGATTTTGAAGAGTTAAAATCGATGTTCCATTCCTTGTCATTGCAAGTACAGAACATCGCACGATCTTGCAGTAACTCACGAAATCATCATCCTCGTCATCCCAAAAAACGATCCACTAGTCGTTCTAACGGACCGCGAAGCCAGACAGTATACGCGGCAGCTCTGTCTGGCGCCCTTCAAAGCCGACTTTTCTACGTTAACGACCGGGCTACTAAAATGCGATTCCTCATAGACACTGGTGCTGAGATTAGCGTTATCCCACCATCCACTAAGGAACGCAAGAGCCCTTCGTCAATGACGTTGCAGGCGGCAAACGGTACGAAAATTTCCACTTTCGGTCAAAGATCACTTTCTCTCGAATTGGGTCTACGACGCGACTTTTGATGGATTTTCACGCTGGCTGATGTCAAAGTACCGATTCTGGGAGCAGATTTCCTCTCACATTTTGATCTTTCAGTTAATATTGCTGAACGAGAGCTTATTGATAATTTGACAAAGATTAACTCCTTTGGTAATTCCTGCGATTCCCCTATTCGAACCATCCGTGTACTCACCCCCCAACATCACATCTGCGTTCAGTGACTTACTGAAAGAATTTTCGGAAGTTTTCGAACCCTGTACACAAGCTGCGGTCGTTAAACATAACGTTAAATACCACATTGTGACCCGTGGTCCTCAGTGTTTAGCAAGCCCCGTCGTTTGGCTTCAAACAAATTCGATGTAGCGAAACTTGAGTTTGAACATATGCTCGAACTGGGAATTATCCGGCCATCCAAATCGCCCTGGGCAATCCCCCTTCACATGGTGGAGAAAAATAAATCTGATGCTAGGCGACCATGCGGTGATTACCGTTCTCTCAACAGAGTTACTGTTCCCGATCGTTACCCCATTCCCCATATTCATGACTTTGCACTTTCATTACACGGAAATACAATGTTTTCTAAACTAGATTTGGTGCGTGCTTATCACCGGATACCTGTCGCCGACGAAGATATCCCTAAAACAGCTATTACCACACTCTTTGGTCGTCTCGAATTTTTAAAAATGCCCTTTGGTTTACGCAATGCTGCTCAAACCTTCCAGAGATTCATGGACCAAGTTTTCAAGGGATTATCTTTTGTGCATGTCTACATTGATGACGTCCTGATCGCCAGTTCTTCTCAATATGAATACGCAGAACATCTGCATGCTGTTTTTCAGCGACTTTCACAATTCGGCGTTGTGGTTAACCCGGATAAATGCCTTTTGCTGTCGCTTCCCTCGAAATCTTAGGATATCATGTCGATCAAAACGGAATTCGCCCTGTGCTTGATAAAATTTCGACCATCAATGATTATCCATGTCCCACCTCTCTTCGACAGTTACGTCGATTCCTCGGGTTTGTTAATTATTACAGAAGATTCATTCTAAACTGTGCTAACATCGCTCAACCGATGACTGATTTGTTACGCGGAACAGAACGACAATATAAAATGAATGCAGATGCTGCTGAATCGTTTCAGCGATTGAAATCTGCACTGAAAGAAGCGTCTGCGTTATCTTACATGTCCAGGAATCCCAACGCCTCGCTTTCACTTGCCACCGATGCATCACAAGCAGTAGTCGGCGCTGTCCTGCAGCAAAATATTGACGGTGTTACTAAATGCTTGCATTCTTTTCTCGTCGTCTACAACCCGCCCAAACCCGCTATTATATATATAGCCCACATGCAGTCTATGACTGTGTTTCACTTTACCTCAATTGGGCTAGTGATTTCATGCACCACACCTTGCTCACGCATATTATTGCATTGTTTCCTGAATAGCTGACCTCTCACCGTGCTGGTGAAGAGAAACACTACCCTAATTTCCAGATATACGGAAACAAGAACGTGTGAAAAGTACGAACTGTATACTCGATATCAAAGTGCCGGGTGCTCAACCGCATACTGTCGGAGGAAATCTGTGCGCGTGATTGGCTTTTAGCCACCTTCAGCCCTGTGCAACTTAAACTGTGGGCGCTCCTTTGAAGCTTTCCACAGACGGAAATTCTGGACGCTCGATTGGCTGACAAGCCAAAACCCAAGTATCCTATAACCACAGCGGTACCCCCCTCCCCTGACGTATCTGCACCATTCTCAAAAAACCTCCAACAGCCGACTACTTCAGAGTCGGCACAATAATTCCCCACGATGCGGATCCCTGTCTTTCAAGAGAAAGTCTGAATTGTTTATACACAAACGCTCAAGGTCTCATCAGCAAACTCCCAGAATTGCGTACTCGGCATGCTTCTCACCCCTTTGATCTCATTGCTATTACGGAGACTTGGTTGTCGGATTCTGTAACAGACGCAGAAATTTCACTCACTGGAATGTCAGTCATTCGTAACGATCGTCCAACCAAAGGCGGCGGGGTTCTCTTATATTTTGCATCCTCATTTATTTGTGAACCTCTATCTCCTCACTGCTTACCTCTTGTAGACTCACTTTGGTGTCGTATTCATCTCAAAAAGCAGGATTATGTTCTCCTGGGTGTCGTTTACCGCCCTCCGCAAAACGATCCTGATGCTGATAGGAAACTTATTGAGTCCATGCGACATGCTTTATCTTTAAAATACAGTCATGTATTACTGATGGGAGACTTTAATTCGCCTAGTTTATCAACAATACATGCAAGTGATTTCTTTGCAACGGAACTTGATGGACTTATATCAACCCACCCGCTATATAACCATGTGCGCGAACCTACAAGATTCCGTGGAGGAGATGTACCTTCTCTCCTGGATTTGCTGCTAACCAATGAAGAGCTGATGATTGAAGAAACACACATTGAACCACCGCTTGGGAAAAGTGATCATGTTGTCCTAACGTTCTGTTACACTTGTTATGCGAGCTATCCAGTTCAAACGTCTGCTAAAATCAAGACTGTAACAAATTATAATACTTTTCGACACATCATGTCAGCTAACACTTTTGATTTTTTGCTTAATGACACTCCTACAGCGACTTGGACGGAATTTGTAACAAGATGGCACTTGCTTCTGAGCCATTCTTCTGTGGCTAAGACAATTCCCTTAAAATCGAAACCTCACAATTCTTTCGTACGCAGTAGAACACGCAAATGGATGTGTTATAGAAACGCTGCATGGAATCGCTTCAAAGTGAGTCAATTGCTATCCGATTGGGAGTGCTACCGGCATTTTCGTAATTATTGTACTACACTGGTACGCCAAGACAAGCTGCACCACCAGACTTTCCTTGCAAACCGGTTTGCGTGTAACCCAAAGTCACTATATAAGTATGTCAACGAGCAGCAACAGGTTCGCTCTGGTATCCCGCCACTACAAACTGATGAAGGTCCGACCACAAGTATGAAGGAGGCCGCAAATGCCTTGAGAGCGCATTTCATGCCAATCTTCCGCAATTCGGCAAAAGAGTTACCGCTATTTTTGCAGCCTGATCCTCCCTTCCATATTTCATCGGTTACATTTACTGCTGCCCGAGTAAAAAAGCAGATATTGCTGCTTCGTGCAAATTCTTCTGCAGGAATCGATCAAATCACGCCAAAGGCGGTACAAGCAGTCGCTGATGCCATTTCTGAACCTCTTGCGTTGTATTTTCAGCGCTTATTAGACACGGTTGCAGTGCCAGACGGTTGGAAGGAAGGAATAATAACTCCAATATTCAAAGGAGGTAACCGCAGTGACGCAGGGAATTATCGGCCAGTTACATTAACTCCGGTGCTGTCCAAAATTATGGAGTCGATCATTGCAGAAGATATAATGAGCGCATTCGAATTCTCGGGTCTGATCACTAGTGAGCAGCATGGATTTCGCCGTGGTCATTCATGCACTTCAAATTTACTCCTAGCTAGAGACAGTTGGACCAGATCAGTCAACCATGGATACGGAGTGGACGTTATCTACCTTGATTTTTCTAAGGCTTTTGACAGAGTTCACCACGCGGTACTTATTCATAAGCTACGTACTCTTGGAATTGGCCCTCCACTCTTGACATGGATAGCTGCATTTCTGTCCTCCAGGACTCTTCGTGTGCGGGTGCGTGAGACGCTTTCCGAGACCTTCCCTACTGAATGTGGAGTACCCCAAGGATCGGTTCTTGGACCAAGACTTTTTCTTTTATTCGTCAATGACATCGGCAAACAAGTGACATCCCCATTTCTAATGTTTGCTGATGACATCAAAATATGGCGCGAGCTTTCTTGCCCAAACGCTATTAGCGAGTTGCAGTCTGATTTAAATTCCCTTCACGCCTGGTCGGTAGCGAACCATTTACCGTTCAATGCTGAAAAATGTCATGTACTTCGCATCCGAAAAGAGGGTAACCCCATTTATACCCTGGGTGATGTCCAGCTCCTCGCTAGTCGACAAGAGAGAGACCTTGGTGTGTTAGTTCAGAACGACCTCGGATGTTCGGCTCAATGTATCAAGGCATCACGTGTGGCGAATCGAAACGTTGGTCTACTGAAGCGAGCTCTCGGTCGGTTTGACATACGCTTCTTTCCAGCCCTCCTAAATTCGTACGTTCGCCCTCATTTGGAGTATGCGGTTTCCGTCTGGCATCCGTGGCTGAAGCGTGACGAACTTGTACTTGAGCGGCCTCAACGCCATGCCACGAGACTGGTAAAGGGGCTTGAGTGTTATACTTACGAAGATCGTCTCACTGCACTAAACCTATTTTCATCCAAGTACCGTCGAATCCGTGGCGACTTGATACTGGCGTACAGGATACTCACTGAAGAATGCCATCCCTGTAAAGAACTGCTTGTGCTTGCTACCGGCAATCGTACGCGTGGGCATCATTTAAAAATCGCCCATCAACAAAGCAGGTTGGACTGTCGTAAACACTTTTTTGCCGTTCGTGTTGCACAAACCTGGAACAGTCTACCACTTTTTGTTGTGTCTGCCCCTTCCCTTTCTGTTTTTAAAGACCGTTTAGATATGCACTTGTTTCATTTGCTTCATAACGTTTGAAAAGCTATAACTTTTTATAACTTTCTATACTCTATGATACTGCATTTTTTTCCGATTTTCAGCGCACAAACTGCTTTCAACTGGAAGTATCAACCAAAGTTTTGTGGTGCTCGCATCCCCATCCCTTACAGTATAAACGTTTTTCTTCATTCGGACATTAATTTTAACCCTGAACTTCCGAATCCATGTGTACAACATCCTGTGGTTTTCTTTTAAGCTTGTCGCTTTTTTTACCACAATATACTATTGACTATTGACTATATTGACATTCCTTGGCGGCGCGATCGTCGAGGATATCCAAATCAGAATAAGAAAAAACGCTTTGGCAGTGGTGGTTGCTTCTCTGCGGCTTTCCACCGAAAGAGATTCTGGACGCTCGATTGGCTCGTTAGCCACATGCTGTCCTGTGCAAACTGAACTGAACTGAACTGAACTTGAACTTGACCTTGACCTTGAACGTACCGCGTAACAGTTGCACGATAATCAAAGGGTGTTTTGTTTTGTGGGTGTTTGTACTGCCGAAGCGATGAATTCTTTCGGTTCTCTCCTTTGGTTGGTACACGAGGGCACGGTCTCAAGCTAAGTAAACAGCTTACCAGGCTCGAATCCAGAACGCACTTCTTTTGCATCCGTATAGTGAACGCGTGGAACTCACTTCCCGCAGAACTAATCATGGCAACTTCAGTAATTGCGTTCAAACATGGGCTGGACGAACGGTGGCAGGTGCTCTTCCTGGAGCATTACCCTTAAGACTAAATCCATCCATATTTATGATCAAAAACCACGAAAATATTCGGAAAAACATTTTGAAACACAAAAAAGAGTTTCTTTTTCATTTTTCGTATTTGTTGAAATAAACTGCTGTCGATCGTCTTTTCATTCGATTGGACATGCAACATGCATTAACTCTCTCAACTTTTGGCGTTGAGACCTCTCCCATCATCTATTCACAGTTACACGCCTGTGTTACTTACGAATCTATCCTGGTAGTGGCGGGTGTTTTTAAGCACAGCTCCGAAGGAATCTGGGCACTCGTTTCGACTTGGTGGACTATCGCCCTGTGATACTGATACTACAGTGATATGCAGCACAACAAACTTCACAAATAAACACGAGGTGGAATCGCCGATACGTCCGACTACTACACTTGTAAACCAACAATAATTCCAGGTGTTCGGAAGAATCGCTTGAAGATAATCTATGTGAAAGGATGTTTTGATTTTAGAGGCAAATGCAAAACGCCAGCCGCTATTGATCAACAATCAATTCGTCAATATTTGTCGAACCAGACTAATGTGATGAAAGCTTAGTTCAACATGTTGAAATGATGAATAGAAACAAATAAACCGAAACAGACATCTTCAGGGTATGTTGCGGTAACGGGACCTGCCTACATAAATGGGTGTGTTTTGCTTTATCAATAAAATCTTTTGACTAATTGCATATTTTGGAAATTAGTAAATGAACGTTTTTACTTCTGGAATGAATCAGCACATATTCGATAAGTGGGTTCAAATAGCGCCGAGTTTTTCTATTGATGGTGCATTGATTACCCTCAAAACCGCTGTGAACAGAGTAGTGAAGGTGTGGACAGTATAGCAATAATCCCTTGGCGTCTCCATCATCGAGAATATCCTAATCACAATAAGAAAAAAAGGCTTTGGTAGTGGTGGTTGATTCTCTGCAGCTTTAAACCAAAAGAAATTATGGGCGCTCGATTGGCTCCTTAGCCACTTACTGTCCTGTGCAACTGAACTGAACTGTAGGTCATAGATATCTAGTGGGCATAAGCTTGCAGCCAAAGGCATACGGGGTAGTCTACTTGCTTGGATAAAGGCCTTCCTTACAGGTAGGACATTCCGAGTAAGAGTAGGATGTACGCTGTCGAATCAAACCGACGTGATCAGTGGTGTACCCCAAGGTTCGGTACTTGGTCCTCTTCTATTCCTGATTTTCATCGATGACTTGTCCTCTGCATTGAAGTGCCCATGCTTCATTTTCGCGGATGATGTGAAATTCATCGGATCAGCGGATGAAGATACCTTGATGCACGACCTTTAGCGGCTCATAAACTGATCTTACTTACTTTTACTTTACTTTTGTGCGACTGGCTCCACGGGTGGATTAGCCGGCTTCATTGATGTCTCGGATTGAGACATCACCATGAAGTTTCTTGGGGATAGTGTACAAGTGATGTCCCCAGCACCACTTGGTGTTTGTTCGAGTACACCTCTCTAGCCTTTACACAGCCAAGTGCAACCTACAAGGCAGCAGGGGAGTTGGCAGATAAACGCGGTGTGCGCCAGTTATCTACCTACGGGGCATCTCTCCGGATTTTTCTTCGGGGTTTTCTCCCGAAGCCTTTCCCGCAATCGGGTGACCCACAAGGCAGTGGGGGTTTGGAGTCAGGGTTTTCCTTCCCCTAGATGGATTGTCAGTAGCTGACGAGATCCATCTGCCCGGAGCAAACTGGTGTTAAGGCGCCAGTCACCCGCCTTCGCCCCTTCTCCTGTCAGTAAGAGCAGTTCCGCCGGGCTTGTGAAAGCCACTCGTGCAGGCCAGGAGTTGGACTTGGTTGTCAGAGGCTATTTAAGACGCACGCCACGTGGGAGCATTTTATAGATAGTAGGTGGCTCATTCCTACTACCACCCCCGGCTGTGACAACCTTTGGAACTGATCATAACAGTGGGATCTCCCACTGAACCTAAATAAGAGCCAACTCTTGTCAACACTGGCGGGGAATTCCCTCAGTGTTAACGCCACACAGTGTGTTAAGGATTTGGGTGTACTGGTTAGGGCTGACTTCAAATAGGAGGACCAATGTGCCGCTGCGGCTCAGCGTGCACGCAAGGTGCTTTTTCGGCTAAAATCAGTGCTATCGAGCAGAAAACACGATGTATTCCTGCCACTGTACAAGACATTAGTTCGGCCGCATTTTGAATACTGTGTTCAGGCGTGGTGTCCTCACTTCAAAAAGGACAACCCTCGACTTGAAAGCGTACAGTGTCTCGCAACTCGCATGATTAAAGGTCAGCGAGTGAAACCATACGCTGTGCGCCCAAAGTCTCTCGATCTTTTCTCCCTTAGGTGCCGTCGTTTAAGAGGTGACTTAATAGAAACCTTTAAGATCTTAAAAGGTTTGAGTGGCGTGCAAATGAACGACTTCTCTACCTTGAGCCCCGAGCTGGGCACCCGGTGCCACTCACTTAAAATTGCTAAGAAACGAAGTCGGCTAGACTCCAGGAAACACTTTTTCAGCCTTAGGGTTGTTAACTTCTGGAACATTCTTCCAGAAGAACTTATATCCTGCAGTACCGTGTCTAGTTTTAAGCAGGGGTTGGACCGCAACTGGGGTAAGTTGTTTCCTGAATACTCTCCTTAATTGCTATACAAGCTTAGGTTTTTCATTTTTTTGCGTTATCCCGTAAATAAAGTGAGGGCTAGAGTTCTCTGTGTTTTTATTTTATTATACACAATGTTACTTCAGCTGACCTTTCACTGTGCTGGTGAAGAGAAACTGCTTTTTCTTTTTCCAGCATCGGCTATAACGCGGTGCTTCCTAAGTTCAACCCGGATAATCTCTTGGCTTCGCGATCGGCGAAGATTTTAAATAGACAAAAAGAATAAACGTTTTGGCAGTGGTGGGTGTTTCTCTGCAGCTTTCCACCGAAAGAAATTCTGGACGCTCGATTGGCTTCTTAGCCACATACTGTCCTGTGCAAGCTGAACTGAACTAAACTGAAAATATCCGAAGCTCATATATTGCCGATATTTCAAATATCGATGAACTTGAGACAAAATATGCAATTCTAGGATATTTTATTGCATTATAAAAAGTTTATAAACTTGAAGATAACCGTAGGATGTTTTATACATTGGGTAGGATAGAAAGCTTTGTAGTGAGCCTGAATCACGTATGGACTACACCATCACTGGCCAACAACGTGCTAAATTGATTTGACACCGGTAGTCAGCTGCATACGGAAACACTCTGGAGTCTTACTACCATTTCTATTTTCTTTCTCATATCTGTCTGCGCCTGGACAACCTGACAGTATCTTAGCCTATGTGCAGTCTTTGACTGTGTGGTACTTTGTATGGAGCAGGCTTGTGCTATCATACATACATACACCATCACTAGACTAGATCTCCTGGACAATGTTGCTGGTAGAAAAAATGCAGTTACACGAGCTTGACACTTTGTCTTCTATGAAGATGAAGAAAAAGTAAATGTAAGCAAGTGCAGAGACGGTGTTTGAAGGCAGAAGGAGATTGTGTATTCACGATTTCTGTAGGACTGCCAACTCGAAGAGAAAAAAATTACCTGCAGCAATCCAACCTACTCCGTTGATGAAAAATTGTGAGGCGGTGACTGCGGTTTTGATTTGAGTGAGACAACGTCAAAATTGATTCGCAAGGATGAAGCAGTTTTGTCAGGAATCGGACAGCTAGAATGAGATCTTTTCAGACTGAAAATAATTTGCAGTTATGCAGTCGATCCTCGTAGCATGAGAAATTTAAACCCTTGATGCTCTAGAAAACTACTGTGTTTACGATGCCAAGGCGACCATGCTTGAACTGCATGAATGTATGTATGATTTCACAAGCCTGATCCAGGCAAAGTGCCGTACAGTTATAAACTATACGTGGGCTTTAGCCAGTTAGTCAGTTTGTCCAGGCCTATACAGATATATGAAAGGAAAATATAAATGGTAGTGATACTCCAGCGTGCAGCTAACTGCCGTTGTCAAATCAATTTAGCATGGTGTTAGCTGCACAGCACAGAAGTGCTGCAGGATTACATATCCGTGCAACACAACTGAGCACGGTCAAGGTCGGCTGACAGGATTTTCATTCTATTGTCCTGACTATCACACTTGGTCTGACGAAGCTTCTGTGTCAAAAGTAAAACGCCACCAAAATCTGCTCTAACCGATTGCACAAAAAATTGTTTCAAACCGCTTTCTGTTTACATCCTACGGCAAAGACTAAAGTTGCTTGATCACGTCCTATAAAAGACAGATTTAACGCTCATCAAACCTATCCTCAACCTTAAGCCCGTCTGTGCTTGGAATCGTCGGCTAAGTTATCAAGTGAAAACCTGGTTGTCAACTGTATAGGTAGATTTGAATGCTGTAAGACTGCGTACCATCTATGGTGTTCGAAGGTCGGAACGTGATTGGATAAAAATGTTGCTTACAATTCGCTTGGCCTGCGTGATTCGAGACACCAATGAAGCCCTCTAACCCACCAGCGGAGTCATCCACATAAAATTAAAATTAAAGGAAAGTGCTCCAGTATGTATGTATGAAAGCACAAGCCTGATCCAGGCAAAGTGCCGCACAGTCAGAGACTGCACGTGGGCTAAGATACTGTCAGGTTGCCCAGGCCTAGACAGATATGAGGGGGAAATAGAAATGGTAGTGAGACTCCAGCGTGTACTCGCATGCAGCTCACTACCGTTGGCCAATCAATTTAGCACGATGTTAGCCGTACAGCACAGAAATGCTGCACGATTTCACATCCGTGCTCCAGTATGACGCAGTGATCTATGCTTCTTGGTTTTCATGATAAAAGCCAAGGTAATTTTTTAGAAAATGAGAAAGAAAGAATTATTTTCCTTGGCAATCCTATAATGTAGTACGCTAAAACACCGATCATAATCGGGTGGTAATTGCTATTTGCTTGCAGTTATACCTTGCTAATAGACGTTATCTAGCTTAAGGGTCTGAGGTATGGTATGGTATGAAAGCACAAGCCTGATCCAGGCAAAGTGCCGTACAGTCAGAGACTGCACGTGGGGTAAGATACTGTCAGGTTGCCCAGGCCTAAACAGATATAAGAAAGAAAATAGAATAGAAATGGCAGTGAGACTCCATCCTGTTTCAGCATGCAGCTCACTACCTCTGGCCAATCAATTTAGCACGGTGTTAGCCGCACAGCACATAAGTACTGTACGATTGCACATCCGGGTCTGAGACTTAGAGGTTAGATCTCTCAAGCAGCTGTTATCACATTTTAACTATCATTGATAGCGAGGCATTTGCTTTAAATGTCACTAAGAGCGATTCCACATCATGAGTGGTTTCTGAAGACCCGTGCAGTACTTCGTGCTGTGTGGCTAACCGAGCTAAATTGATTGACCAGAGTGTAACGTTGTAGAATCTGATCCGAATTGAGTTCAAAAGGAAGTCACGTTAGTATAGAATAAGTAACGCTTTACTTATCTAGAACGAGAGTACATGAGCTGAAATGTAAATATGAAAGTTTAGTAACTGTATGCAAAAGGTGTACATCACAAACAAGTAACAATCATGACATTCACCCCGGCTTTGTTTTGAGTCAGCTCGTACGATTGAAGGCCAAATTAATTTTAGGCTTCACGATTTCTCAGATCGTAGGGGCGAACCCGTTGCTGCTTTTCTAGTAGTTCCGGGTAAGTAGGGATAAGGGTTTCATGCGATGACATCGGCAACATCTCCACTGATCGGGAATTATTGTTGTGGTCTTCCTGTGTTACATCCGAGGTCCTTTGTTCGATGTTTGTATCGGAGTCAGGATGATCACAAGGGTCTGTTGTCGTTTCCCGAACTGTTGGGGCTAAACGGCGGAGTGATACAGTTTCCGTTCTGCCATCTTGATGAGCAATACGAGCGTAATGAGGGTTACAACTCAGAAGCTCCACTTCTTCCACCAACGGTTGATACTTAGATGACCGATCGCATCGCTGCAGGAGGACCGAACCTGGCGTAGTTAGCCAAGAAGGCAGAGAGGTCCCAGAACAAGAGCGTCGAGCATATTGAAACATGCGTTCATGAGGTGTGTGGTTCGTAGATGTGCACAGCAATGACCGGAGGCTGTGTAGAGCATCAGGTAAAACAGTCTCCCAACGAGTTATCGGTAAATTATGAGTTTTCAGAGCAAGGCTGATTGTTTTCCAAAGTGTGCCATTGAGACGTTCTACCTGGCCGTTGCCTTGTGGATTATATGCTGATGTGTGACTCATGGCGATTCCTTTCTCAGTCAGAAAGTTTTTGAGTTCAGAAGACAAGAATGACGAACCCCTGTCAGAGTGGATATAGGCAGGCATCCCGAACAATGTGAAAAGTTGTGTGAGACAGCCAATCACAGTAGCTGATGACATATCCGCACATGGAAAGGCAAAAGGAAATCGAGAGAATTCGTCTATTAATGTTAACAAATATCGATTTCGAGTACTTGAAGGTAAAGGACCTTTGAAATCTATACTTAGACGCTCGAAAGGCTGTGTGGCTTTAATGAGGGTACCGGAAGACCTGAAAAACCTTGGCTTTAGTTCAGCACACACTCTGCAATTGGCAATGACTCGTTTGACATCGTCTACCGAATAAGGAAGATTTTTGCACCGGACAAAATGAAACATTCGGGTGATTCCTGGATGGCAGAGTGAGGTGTGCAGCTCCTTCAGTTGTTCAGGGTTAGTAATGGACGCACAGATGTTACGTGATAAAGTGTCCGCAACATGGTTTTCTTTACCCGGTCGATACACAACATCATACTTGTATTCGGAAAGCTCGATTTTCCAGCGCTGTATCTTATCGTTTTTGATTTTACTCTTTTGGCTGCCACCATACATAAATGCAACCGAGCGCTGGTCAGTGACCAGTTTAAATGGTCTACCAAGTAGATAGTGCCTCCATTTCCTGATGGATTCAACAATGGCGTATGCCTCCTTCTCTACAGCCGAGTGATTTTTTTCGCTAGGATTGAGTGTCCTCGAGAAAAAGGCAATGGGTTTATGGTTTTGGCTAAGAGAAGCGGCAATGGCGACATCAGAAGCATCTGTTTCGATGACCAATGGTTCATTATAGTCTATCGTAATAAGTATGGCACATTCAAGTTCGCTTTTCAGATTTTCAAAGGTTGAATGGACGTCGTCAGGTAGAGGGAATGTTTTGTTTTTGACCAGTTTATTTATTTTGTCAGAAAACGTAGGTATCCAATGAGAGTAGTAAGCAAACATTCCAATCACGCGTTGCAATTCTTTAGCGTTACGTGGGGGTGGTAGTTTACGAATAGGTTCCATACGTTCTGGGTCAGGTCTAATCACACCTTTGGAAACCTTGTAACCCAAGAGACAGATCTCCTTGGCGGCGGTGACAGTCTTACTATCATTAAGTGTTATTCCATACTTCCTTGTAGCTTTCATGAACGACTCGAAATGAGCATCATGCTCCTCCTGAGTGTTACCACAAACCGTGACATTGTCTATGTAGGCATATGTGTTTTTCAAATTTTCGGACTTAATGATGCCGTCAATAGCGCGTTGAAAACATGCTACACCATTTGTAACACCAAACGGTATGCGGCAAAACTGGAATAAGCTACCAGAAGCTTCAAAAGCGGTATATGGACGGTCGGTTGCAGCTATCGAAATTTGATGGTAAGCAGATAAAAGGTCCAAAGTACTATAAATTCCGAAGCGTGAGATCTCTTCAATCATTTTATCAAGACGCGGCAATGGGTACGCATCCAAATATGTAAACTGATTGATGGTCTGACTGTAATCCACGACCATTCGACGTTTGTGGTTCGTATTCTTTGTGATAAGCACTTGGGCTCTCCATGGTGACGTTGAATATTCAATTATGCCTTCTTGCAACAAGCGGTCAACTTCAGTTCTTATGAATTGTTCATCATCTGGGCAATGTCTTCTCGATTTGGTTGCAATAGGCTTGCAAGCTGGCGACAAGTTCGTAAAGAGTGAGGGAGATTCAACGCTTGCAGCAGTCAAGCCACAGAGGGTAAATGCATCACGATCACCACCGAATGGAATTTCGATCTTGGAGTGCAGACCAAGGAAGTCATGTCCAAATAGGACTTCAGTGCAGAGATTAGGTAGTACGAATAGTTTGAAATTTTTATATAGGGCACATCCGTATTGAATGGATACAGAACAATAACCCATCGTTTTACAAGAGAGTGTCATAGACGCCATTTTGACCACTGAAGAGCTTGGGTAAACTTTCCAATTGTATGAATTGACTATGTTAGAGCTGATAAAACTACAAGAACTCCCAGTATCGACAAGAGCACGGAGGGAAATTCCGTTGATTTCAACAGTTGTGATAGTGCGAGATAAGCAAGCAGGTGCAGCGGCAACAGACATAGATGATAAAACTGGCATCAACGCGCAGTTTGTATGGTGATTGAGTCTAGTTTTCGAACGGCATACGCGCTGAAAATGACCTCTTTTGCCACAAATATTGCACACTGATTCTCGTGCAGGGCATTTTGAACGAGGATGTCGGGTATAACCACAGAAATAACAAATTTGCATGGATGTTGATAAAGCAGTGGTATGATCGCCACACAGATTAGACTGTGGTGAGGGCTCGGCCGGTTTCCGTTGTGTGGATGGGATCGCTGAACATGAGAGGGACTGATTACCTGTATATGACTGAGACTGTTTGTGAGCTAATTCAAGAGATCTCGCAAGTCTGTGTGCTCCGTCTAGACTGAGTTCCGACTGCGCCAACAGTTTTTCGCGAATAGAAGAGGACTGAATTCCGTTTATCACAGCATCTCGGATACATTCGTTTTGATATTCCGTTGCAGTGACAGTTTTGAATTCACAATCCTTGGCCAAAGACTTTAGTTTTAGCACAAACTGATCAACGTCTTGGTCAGGTTCTTGTTTGCACGTTTGCAAGAGATATCTAGCATAAATAATATTTTTAGGGCGGATATAAAGTTGTCGCAACGCATCTATCGCAGAATTGTAATCGGCACAGTGCGCAATATTATCATACACCAGAGGATCCAGGAAATGAATGAGCGTTTCGAGTTTGTCAGATTTGGAGGGCTCCACAGAGTTCAGATAAGTATTGAATGTGCGAAACCAATGATTCCAGCGTTTGGGTGCATCTGGTGAGTTGGGATCGGCGTCGAAGAATCTTGGTCGTAATGTTGGATCCATCGTGTTATAGATAAGTAAATTGTAACGTTGTAGAATCTGATCCGAATTGAGTTCAAAAGGAAGTCACGTTAGTATAGAATAAGTAACGCTTTACTTATCTAGAACGAGAGTACATGAGCTGAAATGTAAATATGAAAGTTTAGTAACTGTATGCAAAAGGTGTACATCACAAACAAGTAACAATCATGACCAGAGATAGTGACCTGCATGCTGAAACAGGATGGTGTTTCACTACCATTTCCTGTTCTCTTTTCCTCGTGGATGTGCAATCGTGCAGTATTTCTGTGCTGTGCGGCTAACATCGTGCTAAATTGATTGCTATTTTCCTTAAGAATATCTGTCTAGGCCTGGGCAACCTGACAGTATCATAGCCCACGTACAGTCCTCGACTGTGCGGCACTTTGCCTGGATCGGGCTTGTGATTTCATACAAATTGATTGGCCACCGGTAATGAGCTGATGCTTAAACACGCTGGAGTCTCATTACCATTTCTATTTTCTGTCTATTTCTTTTGTCATGTCAGTTTAGGCCTTGGTAATCTGACAGTATCTCAGCCCACGTGCAGTCTGTGACTGTGCTGCAGTTTGCCTAGGTCTGGCTTGTGCTTTCATACCATACTATCCTTTAATGTTATGGTGTAACCAACTTTGCCATTGAACAACTACGCGACCCTTTGACTGGCACGCAGTAGCACACGACCACCAGTTTATTATACATTTTCTTCATTTCCGTTTTTCGGTAATATAAAATAATTGCATACTTCATATATCCCATAACCTGTACACCTGAAAAATAAACATGCTTACTTTTGCAGTACTCCTGATCACATACGGAACTTTGCAAACTTGCCTGTTTTTATGCCTTTCCTCCATTCAATCATTCATTTGTTTTAGATATATCTCGCCCTTTGTGTACATTTTTGCAGCAATCGATGTCACTGTTTAACATAAATGTCGGAATCCTCGGTCATGTCGATTCTGGGAAAACTAGTTTAGCAAAAGCAATGAGCACTGTTGCAAGTACAAGTGCTTTCGACAAGAATCCTCAAAGTAAAATTCGTGGTATTACGCTCGATTTGGGATTTTCTTCATTTGTGGTGGACAAGTGTTTGCTCTCACCATCGGTGGCAACACGCTGCACTTCACCTCAAATACAATTCACACTGGTCGATTGCCCTGGGCATGGATCTCTAATCCGGACTGTCTTGTGTGGTTCGGTTCTGTACTGGTTCAGTCATTTTCCCTTTCTCAGGCGCCAAAATAATCGATCTTATGCTTTTGGTAATCGACGTCACGAAAGGTTTTCAAACGCAAACATCTGAATGCTTAGTGATTGGTTCACTCACTTGCAATCAGTTGATCGTCGTACTTAACAAATGCGATCTTATTCCGGAGAGTTGCAGAGACTCTCAAATTGAAAAAGTACGTTCGGTTAATTATTGTAATCACTTCATAACTAGATGAAAAAGCGTGTCACAAAGACGCTCGAGACGACTAAGTTCATCAATTCTCCTATCGTTGCTGTTTCTGCTGCTCCTGGAGGTGCTCAGGTTGTCAATTTATTTCATTTATTGTTTTATTACAATTAACTGTTTCGATTTTTAGTTATTATCAGAGTTCTTGCTAAATTCCTGTAAAAATGCGTAACATCTGTATTATGCTAACTTACTTTTCCTGCCTTTCTTGATCGATTTATTATGGTGTCACGTCGACGTGTTGTTTCTTGTTCCGTCAAATAATTACTGTACTAATTCACATGTATGATGCATGAAATCGCAAGCCTGATCCAGACGAATTTCCGCAAAGTCGGAGATTCCGTGTGGGCTTTAAAATGGTCAAGTTGTCTAGGCATCGGTAGCTGTATAAAAATGGCAGTGGGACTCAAAAGTGTTTTCGCGTGCAGCTAAGTACCTTTGGTAAATCAAATTAGCACGATGTTATCTGTGCTGTACTGAATTATTGCACAATTGCACACCCGTGCAATGCAGCTAGTTATGATACAGTATGGAATGAACCCAATTTAGTTCAATCAGCATTTTAGCTCGAGCGTTTTTCTATATGGTGTTATCTCTAAAGCTTCTGGGTCGTGCCAATATGGTAGCTCCGGACAAACTACTTAACTTGTCGTCAGTTACTATTACTGTCGATTAGTAAGGCATTTCACATTCATTTGAAAGTATTATTTAATTATCTGTTAATTATACTGTACTTGGCCGGTTCTCTACTGCGTTTTATTGGGTTGTAGATGCAACTTTTTTATTTTTCTATGTTGCGTGTTTCGCATGCATTGCTTTATCATCCTTCCTAGTACTCGTCTTATTATTCCTTTTAAAGATTAAAGCTTTCTAACAGATAGAGCTATAATATTGTTATTAGGACCCTGCCCGTTAGGGTGTTAAATAATTTTGAAAATGGTTTATTATCCAGCTATTCCGGTTTCGATTATAATCCTTCATCTCTTATTTTGCGATTCATTTAGCTTTGATCCAACCCATTTCATTTTTTCATGAGTCAGCTAACTTCAAACATTCGGTGTGTAATTTGTTCGACGAGACATGCGCGTTTCTAGATTACGTGCATACATCATCATCATCATCATCGTGGAAGAGTCTTGGAGCTAGTTAGATTGCCAAGGTGGTTCATAGCCAGTTTACTTTGTATTTCTCCATCACACCTCAAAGTCAGGCAACGTACCGCACGGAGACTGCAAACTTTCAGAGTTTCAGGGAAAAACATAAATGTGAAAAAACTGTCAACACTACAATGATTTTCGTTTCACCGCGTTCGTGGTTACAATCAATGTAACACTGTATAATTCAAGCATACAATGGTGCACTGCGATTGCACGGCCGACTAACTATTTGTTTGGTCATTAATATCACACAATTATGTGAGACGAACGGGTGTGCAGTCGTGCAGTACTTCTATGCTGTGCAGCTAAAAGCATGCTAAATTGCTTCACCAATGGTAGTGATCAGCATGTGGAAACACGCTGGAGTCTCACTATCATTTCTATTTCTGTTTTCATTTCTAATCTTTCAAGGCCTGGACAACCTGACAGTATCTTATCTGTCTATATCTGTGTGGTTCTTTTCCTGGATCAGGTTTATGATTTCATAATAATGATAATGTTGGACTTTAAGGATGAACTCAACTAATTTCCTATGGTACATTTTACGCGGTTCCGGTCTAATACTCTATATGTTTTCCTTATGCATCTTTTCGTCTTTTGCTTGTTTAGATGGACCATTGTGGTGACACCTCAACCCCTTGTAACGATGATATCAAACAATTGATCAATTTGTTGGCCGCCACGGTGTCGGATCCCACTGAGCATCGACAACTCGTTCGTGATCAAGAATTTCTTTTTGCAGTCGACCATTGTTTTCCCGTGTCCGGTCAGGGAACGGTTTTGACTGGAACCGTTTTGGCCGGGACCGTTCGTGTCGGTGATGTACGTATAGGTTTCATATTTCGGGTCGGTGTGTATCATCGAATGTCCGCATGCATTCCCATCACACAACCCACGACCGGTTTCGTTCTGTTCGCGTAACCCACTGTTGGATAAGGTTGGCACAACAAACCTATTCAATCGCATGTACCCACACATGTGGAAAGAATTAAACCCACAAGCTTGAAACAAAAATCTTATTTGCATGTATTTCCGTCACAGACACAAACACCTCACGACCGCTTTCGTGCTGTTTGCGCTCATCGGGCAGAGACAATGCGACCACGCTTCGCATTCCTTTTCATTCTCTTGTATATAAGTGAGCACCTTTTCAGTACCAAATAATTATCAATAAATAAATAAATATTTACCAGTCATTTTTACCTTACTAGTGTAAAGGTGTGTGAAACCGGATGTCAGGTCAATCGAGACCAAATCCCGTTTCCTATTCTAACGTCTGTTACTTTATGTGCAATCATGCAGCACTTCTGTTCTGTGCGGCTAACACCGTGCTAAATTGATTGGTCACAGGTAGTGAGCTGCATGCTGAAACAGGCTGTAGTCTCACTACCATTTCTTGTTCTTTTTGCATTCTCATATCTGTCTAGGCTTGGGCAACCTGACAGTATCTTAGCCCACGTGCAGTCTCTGACTGTGCGGCACTTTGCCTTGATCAGGCTTGTGCTTTCATACCAGACACCATATGCGTTATGTGCACATCCGATTCATCCACGAGGTCGACTATCCCGAAACTTTCCAAGTCAAAGAACGAAACACACGCCCATCTTATATACGGAAACAACGTAACCACGAGAATGACTTGAAACATGTTTGTCCCGGTTGTCACTTGGATGTGATTTGCCATTCGCTTTCGTGCCAATCGGTTCAATTCATGCCCTCACCATGTAACGCTCGTTTGACTGAATTGTGTAATATCATTCGATTGTGTGGCACTTTGCCTGGATCACACTTGTGCTTTCATACATACATACATACATAATATCATTCGATAGCGGCTGCCGTTGTTCGTCTCGTGTTTCCGATCCTATTGCCGTTCAAACGGTTCTCATGCAATTATTACGAAAGCTGAATTATCACGGGTTTGCGATTGTCGTCGGCGTTCATTTCCGCGCTTCTTGCTGTAACGTTGTGCCGCAGCTTGGTGTTCTGTATATGATCAGAAAGCTCGTGATTCGTGCTCATCGCTAATGCACTTCACACTTCCACACTAGTTCGATTTTGATCACTTTACGTGATGTTTAGATTTTCAATATTTCTCAAAATATTTAAACCTACGTTGGTGTGAGAGTGATCCGTGTGGAGTCATTTCATCTGAGTCACACCGATTTTTTCAGTCTTTCAAGCTTCTTTACGTGCTATGTCTGAGCGATAAATGGGATTTGCTAGTTTTCAGTTGGACAACTTGTGTTTTTTTAAAGCTTCTATCTATCCATTCCATGCTTTTTGTTTGCTTTTATCTTGGTTCGTAGCTGCAAACCTACGCCAACTTACATGATAAAATTTCGATTCGCTGTGCAAATCCCTAATTGCCGGGCAATAAGGTTGGTCAGGCGTGTTGTTTGCCTTGGCTAGAAATATTTTCCGGAAATTCCTATTCCAGAAAAACGTCATTGCATCTCCGTGAGTGGATCTTGGGCTTGTAACGTTAAAGTGGCCCTAATTTTGAACCTGACAAATACTGACGAGGCAACGGAAGCTTGCATCAATTGGCAACTGATTAAACATCTTTCGGCTACTCAAAAAGGATTAGTCACTATCACTTCTAACTAATAAAAACTATGAACCATCCTTGATTTTACATTCACTGCTCATTCTCTGGATTGGTTTTGCCATTCGATTCACATTCTTGTCTCAATTCGTCGCCTTTCGTTGCGCGAACCTTATGTTGACCGCAATTTACTCGTGTTTATTTGTACTGGCATATTCTCCGAATCAATTTTTGTTTTTGTTGTTCCATCCACCAGAATCCCCGATTCTAATTTCTTTCTAAATTGTATAGCTCATTGAACTACCGTACCAACGCATTCAACGAAAGGTTAAATCCATTGAGATGTTTCGGCGAAAGGTCAACTCGATTGGCCCTGTGAGTCTACACTGGGTTGCCTATTTATTTTCTTAAAGTGTTCAATACTTCAATGTATTGTGGTGCTCACATCCCCATCCCTTACACACCACTACCGGTTTCTGCCTGTTTGCCGTCATCAGATGGAGACAGTAAGATCAGGTTCAGTGAGCCTTGAAACAGTGGAAAAGCGGTAAACAAAGTTAAACTTGTATGCCACACTGTTATATAGGGTTCGTACAAAGAACCACGCTAATTCAAATACATGATTCACGAAAGTGATTCCTGGCCAGCGCTCGAGGTCCATATAAAAACCAATTTATTTTGGTGCTCACATCCCCATCCCTAACACGACCACTACCGGCCGTTCTTGCTGTTGCCCATCAGGTGGAAACAGTAAGAACAGTTTCGTGAGCACCACAATACATTGGTCTTTACATGCGCCTCGAGCGCTTGGCCGGAATCACTTTTGTGATTCTGTATTTGAATATCGTGTTCAATACTTCGTTTAAGTTAGCCTTCTTGTGGCCTCTTCACAGGGTGATCGAGCCGGGATGTGTGTTCCACAGTTGGACTCAAGTGTTCTGGAACGTGGCTTGATTGGCTCCCCGTCGAACAGTAACTTGGTGCCTTGCTACGCCTGTGTGCTCAGTGGAGTCAATAAAATCCCGTATTTCAAATCGCCTATCAAAAGCAAGGCGCGGATGCACGTGTTCATGGGACAAGAAACTGCTCTGACTACAATGACTTTCTTTCGTAGTGCTGGTGATCATAAACAAGGGAGTTGTGATTCAGGGATCAGTTTAGACACAATCTATGAATATGTGGATGCTTTAACAGATGATTTCGGTAGGTTTACTCTGTTTGATATATGGAATATTACTCAGTCATTGTCATTATATGCAGCATTTCTGTGCTTTGCGGCTAAAATCGTGCTGAATTGATTGACCAACGGTAGTGAGCTGCATGCTGAAACACGCTGGAGTCTCACTACCATTTCTATTCCCCCCTCATATCCGTCTAGGCCTGACAACCTGACAGTATCTTAGCCCACGTTCAGTCTCTCACTGTGCGGCACTTTGTCTGGATCAGGCTTGTGCTTTCATACCATACCATATTGTCATTACATGCTACATTTTTTAGATGACATGAGTTCTGCTAAGCATTGTTGTACAGTCACAAATTCGCGTTGACCGAGATGCACTCAGCCTTCCAAACCTGGTCACTTATGCGTAAGAAAGGTTAATAGCGGAAAGAATACAGCGCTTTCTTGGCTGTTCATCTGGGACAGTATTACACAGTTAGCAAGTACTGAAATTTTAACTGCCATTCAATAATTACACTTGAGCATCCTTAATATGCGTGGAAGAACGCGACTTAAAATGGTACGCAATCTGTGAACAAAATTAGCACCGACACACCGGGATGAGGTGCGTGCACCTTATATGAAACGTGAATTCAATCAAGTTTGATTAGCAATTACAGTGACATCATCTAGATAGTTTGCTTTCTGCTTTCACTACCATGGTATGGTATGGTATGAAAGCACAAGCCTGATCCAGGCAAATTGCCGTACAGCTAGAAACTGCACGTGGGCTAACATACTGTGAGGTTGCCCAGGCCAGACTATACATTATAACAAGCTGTCCTCTCCGTTTCACTGAGCAGCATACCGAATTAAGCAAACATCCCACGGCGTCTGCAACATGCTAACAATAAGACATGATTCCGGATATCGTCAAACGCTAATAGCCACAGCGAAATCGCATTTCGAGACGATCTGTCTAGGCCTGGGCAACCTGAAAGTTTATTAGCCCACGTGCAGTCTCTGACTGTGCGGCACTTTGCCGGATTAGGCTTGTGCTTTCATACCATTTATAAACATACTCTGCCAACTTTAAACAGGTTATTGGTTAAAGTCCTAAGCTATCTGTGTCTCGAGACAGTTTGGTGACTAGGTACTACGCTAATCGGAATGCTGGCTCGCAAAATGCATCAGTATCGGAAGTCGGGATCCCGGCATCAGCAAAACGTGACCCAATCGACTTAGCGTGTACATATGAATCTGCTTCCCAATGCCACCGTTGCTATCGAGTACCTTATTACACATCGCCTCGTTTTGTGTTTTGTATAATTCACGGAGACAGCGGTTGTGGGATACTGCGAGACATCGAATGTGCTCTGTGCGTAAGCCCCAAGTTTCCCGTTGATACACTAATATAACCCCTCAACAGTCAATTCATAGATTCTCCTGTTGTGTCGTAGTTACAGCCCTTGCAGGAGCAAATGTGTAATCATGAAGTTTTCTATGCGTTCTCAATGTCATAGCTATTTCAATTTACATTTTCATATCTGTCTAGACTTAGGTAACGTGACAGTATCTTAGCCCACGTATAGTCCGTGACTGAGCAGTGTAAGCACAATCCAAATGCTGGTGCAATCATACAGTTTATTTACCACAGTATGTGTATCTGCATACAGGTTGAAAGGTAGAACTGCATCATCAACATAACCAGCAGAAAATGAATTCTAACAGTGGAAGTGCCTTCGACAAATGCTTGCACGCTTCAAAATAATTACTATCAAAGGAGATTCTGTTGTTCCCGCATTTAAACTTCACGACCTTTTTCTGGAATTCGCCGCCACATGAGTGAGGGATGTTTGCTACGCAATACTTTGGTCATTTATAAACATCTTGAGCGCTTTTCTGGGAATCGCTCCGTGAATCCGTAATTGAATTTTTTCTTTGTAATAACCTTATTTAGCAGAAACTTTCAAGTTTACTTTTTTAGTACTTTATCACTGTAGGCTACCAGAATCTAAACGTAGTGTCTTCACCTGATGACGGCAAACAGCCGGAGACCAGTTGTGGACTTTAAGTTTGGGCCGTACCCAACGGGATTCATTGATCATGTACAGGTGTCTCGAGCAATTGGCCGGAACTCACTCCGTGATGCTCTATGCGAGCAATTTGTTCCTTTATAAAAGCCATATTTAACGGCGACTTAAGAAAGAATGACAAATCGGACATCCTCTTCGGACGCTACTTGTGTGAAATTTCGCGAAATCCCATTGTGCACCTTAACGTATCCAAGCATGTTATCATCATGTGCCCATGGTATCTAGCCTGAAATGTCATTATAGAAATACGGAACTGAACACATCTAAGATGACAGCTACCACGACAGCTTTTGTTTGCAGATGGTCTTTCTTTTGCCGCTATAGCCAGTGATGAATCTTTCTCGAATGCCGAAACCAGTATGGATTCAGGTGCTTCAACATGGTGTGTCTGCACTTGGCAAAAATGGCCTAATTCTTGAAACCTTTGTGTTATGATTATGTGGCAGTTTTGCATCAGTGCTTTCTAGCGATCTGTTGTTCACCACAAGCGTAGGAGCCGTTTTATTGCCAACCTACACCTAGAACTGTGCATTCATAGGGCCTTCCTTCGCATTATTTTTTGTTCGATGTAATGAATAGTTCCGTTTCAGAACTCAGAAAACGTTTTATCTCTCAGCATTCCTCTGACATTGTATTGCGCAAGCGGTGCCACGTATTCTCACAGCTAATCCGTTAGCTTCGTTGTCAGCGGTTTACTTAGGTCTCGATCAAATCTCAAGGGAATAATAAAGAGAGCACAAAATGATCATCGATGAAAACCAAGTAATCAATTTACACACTTGGAGCATTACGATCTGGCACTCCTATTCGAATCTGGTTAACTCTTTTAGCAATTATTGCTGAATTGGTACGTAGATGATGTTATCTTGTAATTATCAAGCATGGATTGTTATTTTCCTTAATCGTGTTTAATCTAAGTTCTTCCACATTTGTATCATTGAATCGTGTTTGAAAGCAAATACGTGTTTCCTTGTAACGTAGTTAGGTATATTGGTTGCACTGCACCACATTTTTCACCGCTGTCGGTAGCGTTTAGCATGAAACAACGATTCTGTGTGGTCACTTCAGATTCTGCCCGACTGCTTTTTCAATCGCTCTGCGTTGAATTTTCTCCAGCTTTGTATGAATCTTCACACAAAATTTCCAAATATTTTGCAAAGTTATCGCAAGTTCGTTGTGTTTTGTAGCCTCGGGACCCGGTTCGCAGATGTTTGTCCTGTTAGAATTTGAGCGTCCGCTGATTTGTCCTAAAGGCAGTTTAGTCATTGGCGTCAAACTTGACAGCGTATCAACTACCGCTTGTCGATTGGCTTTTCACGGTACTGTCGCAGCGCAACTGACCGAACAGCAATATCGTGCCACGTTTCTTCCGAAGCTGTTGGTAAGCTGTTGAGTTTCTTCTTATCATCATCACACTGCTAAGCCTCCGTGTTTATTGTCGTTTGTTCGGCTGTCTACGCTGGCGTTAATGTTCTTCTATGAGTGAGACGATGGTCTCTCGTTTATTATTCGTTTTGGCTTTGTTGACTGGTTAGTTGTTTTTATGAAATCAAAGAATATACTTTCCGCTCGTGGATCGGATGTCCAGCTGTTGATATCCTCCTAATGTGAAAAATCGCGGACGTTCTGCAATCAAACTAATTGACACCGTCAGCAAAACCTCGTCTTTGCTGCGTTGTATTTGTTTGTGCACTGCTCTCCGGGTTGGTAGATGTGTATTTTGCGTTTTCTCGTTAGTCTCTGAACTGGATCACATTGTGCAATCGTGCAGTACTTTTGTGATGTGTGGCTAACACCGTGCTATATTAAATTGAAATTGGTCGTGAGCTGCATGCTTAAACACGCTGGTGTCTGACTTCCACTTCTATTTCTGTTTTTCCAATATCTGTCTAGACCTGGGCAACCTGACAGTATATTAGCCCACGGGCAGTCTATGACTGTGGGGCACTTTGCCTGTATCAGGCCTGTGCTTTCATACATACATACATCTAACAACCTTATGATTTAATACATACGTACATCCTCATCCATAACATGTTGCACGTTGAATGTTTGTCGTTCGGCAGTGCTGTGTTTGACGCTTTATGGGAAATTACATCATCAAGCAGCCGCAAGCATAAACTAAATGATGAACGTGATTCAATTTCCTTCTTATTTATTTCAACCCGTTTTGCGCGTTCTGTATTATTTTTGTCTTTGAAAGCGATGTGTGTTAGCTTATCCATGAAATTCGCTTTTTGCCTTTGTGAGAAACACTGCAGATTGTTTAACACGTTGGCCGCGATGTGCGTCATATGTGTACATGCAGAACTTTGCAAAAACGCGATGTGTACATATATGGTACACGCCTACAAAAAACACTTTTTAAATTGGTGCACACCGCCAGTAATTAAGACTGCGATGATCGTGAGCGAAGTGAACCAATTATTGTCACAGAGTTTACTTGATACACTGACAGAACTTACCTCTGAGGAACCGCACACAACTTCCCACTTCGCGGACTGCCTTAGCACTGAAGATATAAAAGTTAGAACATGCCGCCCGCAGCGAAAAACTACAGAATCGGAAATCGCGGTCAACGTGTTAAGCTAGAAGATTACTTCACCATGCGGTCTATTTAATTTGGCCGACTATTGCATCCTGAAGCGGAATCTCAAGGTAGCTTTGTATCCAATTTATGTACGCTTTTGACGAGGATTTCCCATTGGTTCCCGAATTCGGTCGATCAGTCATTTTGTTTGCTCATGCAGGTCTTCCGGCCGAAGAGTAGACGTGGGCAGATCGATCGTGTCCTTGACCCACGAACTGTCATCGTTCGTGGTCTTTTCAAACGAGAAACGAATTGGGATATCTTCATTGGTCTGCGTGCTCGTATCGAGTATCGCACCCTCACTCACCATGAGAATGATGGCGATCACGAAGCGAATCCTCCGTTGTCTTATCCCGGTCACATCGAGTCCAGTTTCGGTCAAAGTGGAAAATGTCGGCTGGTTTTGGATTGTAAGTACTTGTTCCCTTCGTTGCCCGTTTCTGCTTTTTTTATTTATTTTCAAGCGCATCCCTACAGAGGGAAATATGTATGGTTATTTTGTTGTGGTCTTTGGTTCGGCTTTCAATAATTCGCTTTCATGTCTCCGTGATTGCGAGCGGGTGATTGGTTGCTCGCGTTATGCAGCTTCTTACCTCATGATACAACTTGTAACAGATTGTAATTTGTATCTCGTCAACCCGATCGCTCAGAATATCAGGTATGGAACAACAAAGCGAATGAGTACTCACAAACACAAAACAAAACACGATGTCTGAGGTAGATAACGTGTGAGAGTTACGTGTGCAACACATTAATTCCTTGAAACGGAGACTTCGCTCTTGTGAACCAGACACTGGAAGATAATCCTGCACAAACGCTGCGGAATAACCACCCACCTGGCGTGACTACAAGTCTATTTGATGGTTCGAGCAGGTTCACTGCTCTGTTAACTTGTGTTTTGCAACTGCTTTTAATACGGCTGTCTGTATTTTTGCCGTTCCTCACGGTCCTTGACACTGATCTTGCTTTTGGTTCTGCTCATATACTTGTCATGTTTCCTTATTCGATATCATTAAATCGATGGCGAGCCGGTGTTACTGGTGAAAATGATAGTCGCTAAATTTGTTTGGGAAGAACTTGCTCTTGACCGCTCACATTGGAGGCATTGTGTAAAGCGTCGTCTGCATGCTGGGGAGGAGCAGATACAGCTCTTGGCTGCTGAACGTAGATCACGACACCGGAGTGCAACTGACGCCGTACAACCGAATTCTGACTATCGTTGCAAGCGCTGCGGAAGAGATTGTTCCCCCAGAATCGGACTGCTTAGTGATTCAACAAGCTGTAGAACATGAAAATTCATGCGATTGTGATGTACATCCATGGTCGACATCTACCGAAGGAGGCCAACAACCAACAACGTTTTTGGTTGCACAAAAGTATACACCATTCACAATTTTTTCAAGAGCCCAATTTCCGAAGCATTTAAAAACACCCGGTGTTTCGTTGTTCCCCACCCCCTGTTGATTTCGCGCTTTTCCCGGTCATTAGTTTGAGAAAGGAAGATTTGCTCTGTTGGTTTCAAATTCACACAGTGTTCACCATTCATTCACCACCGAGGCAGAGTGAACTTAATTTTGCTATAGCTTCGTGTTGCGTGCAAGCGCCATGAAGTCATGGTATACTTGTAAAGACTTGTGATGATAATAATAATAATAAGTCGGGAAAGGTGTATGGATTCACAGATTGTGAGCAACAGCCAAGCACTAACGATTTTACTACGTTTTAGCACGATATCTGCAATGCGTTTTCTACATTGATTATTCCGTCTCTCTGTTAGGTGATCTCCCGGAATCAATTGTCTCGCAATTTTCAAAAAAGTCTGCAAAGAAAAGCACACAACCAGTGGATTCCGGTGAATCAGGTGCGAACGAGTTCGTTGTGGTGTTGGAATTCAAACGGTACATCTTCGACCCCAAGCGTCGGCTCGCTCAATGACGGTTCGAATCAAGATGAACCTGTTGATTGTGAACGCTTGTTTTCCTCTGGAACACATTTGCACATATTTTCAAGCTTTTCTAGCCATTTTTTCTTGAACTTATTTTTGGTAACACTTTGGTTTTCTAACAATAAACGCCAACAATTAACACCCGAGTTCAGTGGCGGTGTTAAGCCGCAACGTTATGTCTTCTAACCGCTTTGTTCTGTTGATCTTTGCTGTCACTACTTCTGCTCCCTTGCCTTGATGGTGAGGCGTGATTTGTATCTATATCTGATTGTCCGGCAAGTTCAGCAAGCGCTTAGTGTAATCGTTATCACTACAATGTTGCGTATTCTGTTACTTGCACGGAGCTTTGAGAAACCTTTCAATGTGTGTACTTTTACAACTGCACCCCTTTAGATGCCTACAAACTGTATTTAATCATAGATAAGCGGGAATCGATTTGCTCGTTTTCTGTCAAATTTGTATTCGCTACCTCATTTCCGGGCGTGTGTTGATGTTGTCGTTTGTTTAAGCCGTAGAAATGGTGTGAGGAGTTCTCACTCCAGTGAATGCTCCAACGATGAGCGTCTTGGGACTCGGATGATCACATTCAGTCCTTGTTCCGCTAGCATACTCGGCAGCACTGCTACCGGCAATAGCACATGAATGATACATGATTCGAAAGAACAAGGTCGTAATCTAGATTGGCTCAAGGATTTTCAAGAATGTGTCAAAAATCATTTAGCTTTGCAATTACCATACCCTATTAAATATTCGTTTATGTAAAAATCCATAACCATGTATTGTCGAGTTGAATGCACACTACTTCTATGAAGTGGATTCAGGAGACTCAACCGTTGAGTTCGTTACCCTTATGATAGTTTCAGGAAACTGACGTGTTTGGTTCAATGAATATAAAATGTGTTTGCTCGAAGTGCTATTTATTGAAATAGGCTTGCCAATTCGCAATACGTTACATCTTAAAAAATGGAATCCTATTTCTCATCGACCATTTATGATGAGCATTCAAATCAACCTTTCGGTTAAAAACATTGCGGAAAATTCCATCCGTATGCAAATCACTAAATCGTCTGCAACGAAAATCACTGCACATAGTAGTTTGTGGAAGATGGTTGATGTAAACAAAGCGAGTCACAGGCACGGAACCCTTGGCACACCACTAATGACGCGTCAACGCACTCTGTTCGTTCGCTTACTTATCTTGCGCTGGCTGAAGTAACTTTTAAGTCATCCAAGGTGTTGACGCTAATTAGTTGCTCGTTTTGCAGCAATCAATGATGATAAAATCGATTAATAGCTTTGGACTTTACCATAAATCAATTATAGATGCTAGCTTCTTCGTCAATCCTTGGGTCTAGTCGTTTAGCAGCGTTAGTAAATTTACCAAGCAGGTGCGATATTTTCGGAAATCATTGTGCGCTGCACGTAGTATATTGTGCCATTTCAACCCTGTTCGATAAGGAATTTGGACATTACTAGACGTTAGATTTGATGGTGGATGATTGCAATCTGAGCAACTACCACTCTTCTGATTAGGTGAAATTACTCAGTCTACCACTTTAATGGGATCACTTTTTGAATGAAACTGGCATCAAATATCCTGAGGCCAATCCATATATCCTTCGAAACGGACAAGAAGAATAAAGAGAAATTTGGTACAGTTGAAAGTTAGCTAAACTTTCGTTTACTCGAAAAGAGTTCTTTTTCTTAACTTGATACTGGATTTAGTTTTCGAATGACGTATTAAAGCTAACAGTTTGCTCTTTACCCATGCGAAGTGTGATCGATTTCTTACATTGCGAAATCAAACCCGTATTATATGATTATAGGAAAGTAATTATTAATTAATTATTTATTGGATCTTGAAGATTATGCTTTTAAATCTGGAATGCTGAAATACATGTACTTCGTCATTTTTATCTTATGATTGAAAAAACCGCGGATCAGCCATTAAACACGGAATTTAATCTCAATTAAAATGCATGGTATCAAAATCGACGTTGAAGCTGATGGGCTTCACTACAATGAAATCTTTTCGGCGAATTTTGTAGGTAGAATGGTTGCGAGCGTTTTACTACGGAATATAAGTTTAAGTTAATCTGTTAGACCAGCTTTGGGTACCGTTTAATTTCCGACGGTATTTATAAGAACAGTGAATGTGATCAAATAGCACTCCGGGCATCACTTGTGCTTAATCGTACCAGCAAAAATCCTATTCAACTTATAGCTGCCATGGCGTTTCCTTCAGCAAATGTTGCAGTGATCTTCGGCGTATATAGATTGACCGACGTAATACTAACAGCACTATCGCGATATTAGTTATAATTTGATCGTGTAACCTTAATCTTGCGGCGACACTATGTTGATGAGCTGTCGGGTATTGTACTCAAAAGATAATAACTGCCTATAAGTTAAGAACACTATTTCAGTTCTTATAAATGATGCACAAAAATCGGGCCTTTGCTGAAGTCCCCGTTGCTTACCTTTATTCTTTATTATTTAACGGTTACTTTGAACTTGCATGATGCTGTTAAACGGGTTCCAGATTTCGGTTCTTGCCTCTATTTAAGTACACCACAGTAATCGAGGCGTTTGATGGATTTTCGACTAAAACCGGTCGAAAGGAGTTAAAACTGGACAAATAAAAATTAGGCGTTGCCGAATGATTTATTTTGTCTGTTGACAGTTTAAAACCTCCAGTACCGTGCACGGATGTCCAATCGTGCTGTGCGGCTAACACCGTGCTAAACTGGTTGGCCAGATGTAATGAACTGAATGCCGAAACAGGCTGGTGTCTCACTACCATTTCCTGTTCTTTTTTCCTCCTCATATCTGTCAAGGCCTGGACAACCTGTCAGTATCTTAGCGCACATGTAGTCTCTGACTGTGCGGCACTTTGCTTGGATCAAGCTTGTGCTTTCATTCCATACATACCATGTAGCTACCTAATAATTCATCAACTGCACGGTCCATGCTGATTATCACACCAACTGCTGCTGTATCTTAACTAGATCAGTTTCCCTTCAATTGGAGTGAGGTATATTAGGTAATTCGCCATGTTTCCGTCAGCAAACATGGGGGTTGTAATTCATACCAATGCACCTAAGATGCGAGCCCTAGTACTTATAAAACCGCTGTGTGAACTCTTTGATGCTTATTTCTACAAGGGAGTGAAATGAAGCCATGTTGGTATAAATATGCTAGAGTGGCTGTAGAATAACTTTTTAAATCCAGACCTGACAGCCTAACTCATAACGCCTAGAAAGTTTTTGAATTACTGTTACGCGACGGTCTGCCAGCGTCTTTATCTACATAAAGTTCGGAAAGTTGTTCAACGCGGATTTCTCAAGTTTAGTTTTCATTTCACTATTCTACTTTTGTCCAAATAATGTTGAAAAAATACTAAGTGAAAGAAGCCATTTAAGGCAATCTGGCAAGAGTTAAGCAATACCTTTGATTTACTAAATCATGATCGAGTTAGCCTATAGTGTTTTCATCATTGTATATTTCATTTTATTAATTGTACATATTTTGACATTGTTTTGTTATAATGCATACATGTAAATATGTACACAATTTGAATACATTATTAACGCCGCTTACGTGTTCTGGTTTGGGACAAGTGTATCGTGTGTGCTTGTTTTGAATTTGTATGCCGTGTTACGTTAAGAAGTGTGTGCCGGTTTATTGGGTGAAATAACCAGAAGGCGTACGCTGTTAGTGGTGAAATCTCCGCTAGATAAACCGCTATAAATTGGTGAGCCCGAACATTTTTCTTTTTGAAATTTCCATCCGTTCCATATACTCCCATTTATTTTAATCGTGCTGTCATATTTATTTTCATTTACGAAATGAATTTGAAGTCAGCATCTGAGGATATTTATACAGACGCTATGTCATGCTTCGGTATGAACTCCCCTCGCCTGTGGTTCGCACAAATCGAAGCGCCGTTCGAGTCTTACCGCATGAAGTCTCAATAAGCCTGTAGTGGACCAAAAATTTAAGCCTAGCACTACACACAATACGGCAAAAATAGAAAGAACTCACTAAAAGACCAAAGGAGCAAATGTCCAAATAAAGATCCAGAGAAATACAACGAAAGGGAAATAATCCACACAGGAAAATCCAAGAGATGGAATCCAAGGTGCAGAAAACGCTAAAATGTTGGAGAATCCGTTAATCACAAATTCCGGCACGGAGTAATGCACGCAGACTTCGCAACCAGGGAAGAAGACAAAGTCCCATTTCGAAATTGTTTTACCCGCCAAAAAGTATATTGTACAAGCATTGATACAGATGAAGTTTACATGGCCAATAAAACGAATAACTATAAAAGGCCAAAATTGTATGTACAAAATACCAAGTTACAAAATGGAAGCAGTTTACTACACCAGAGCGTTAGTTAGGCTTGAATGAAGGGTAACATACGCCCGAAATGTTCATAAGGTCACGTAGTCGACAAGGCGTTTGGGACAATGCACATGTCTACCAGTTCGAGTTTGAACGAGGGTAGAAGGGACCGGGGAATTGGGCTGAACATGGGTGGAGGTAGGCACATGAGGATTATCAGGGGGTTGTGCGTGAGTGGTATTGACGCTTGGTGGAGATTGCGGCTTAAGCTCGACAAAAGCGGGTTTTAAGCGGTCAATAGAAATTCGGTGAGTTCCATGATA
This sequence comes from Atriophallophorus winterbourni, assembly GCA_013407085.1. NCBI lineage: Eukaryota > Metazoa > Platyhelminthes > Trematoda > Plagiorchiida > Microphallidae > Atriophallophorus > Atriophallophorus winterbourni. The sequence goes on from JACCGJ010022021.1 coordinate 36,223, forward strand.
GGATGGTTGAAGTGGCTTATGAACAGAGTCACGTCGCACAAAAAACAAAATCACACGTATCAAGATGAGGTGATTTCTGTTGGTGGATATCGAGCTGACGAGGAGGCGTAAAATTCAACTTGGAGATGAATGATCGCAAGCCAGAAATGTAATTTGAAGCCTGAGGTAATGACTGGCAAGGCACGACGAGTTCACCGGGAAGACATAACGTGGTACCAAAAACTAATTCTGTGGCACAGCACTGCATGCCTTCTTTGATAGCCGAACATATTCCAAGAAGAACCAGTGGCGAATTCTCAGTCCATTTCTTAGGATCTGGCTGACAAGCTAAAGAGGCTTTGAGCTGCCGGTGGAAGCGTTCAACCAATCCGTTCGCGTTTGGGTGGTAGGCGTTGGTTCGGATGTGCTGACAGCCAAGGAGTCGCGTCAAATCTCGGAACAAAGTAGATTGAAACTGAGCGCCACGGTCGGTTCTGATGACAGATGGTGTGCCAAAATTGGCAATCCAATGTTCGACGAAGGCTCGTGCTACAGTCTCTGAACATGTGTCTTTGATCGGAACAGCAATCGGCCATCGTTTAAAACGATTAATCGCCGTTATTATAAATGAGTATCCGTTCGATGATCGCACAGGACCGACGAGATCAAGATGCACATGAGATAATCGACAGTTTTGATGCCTAAATGGAACGTAAGGTGTAAGGTATGTCGAGATATCTTGTTCTTTTGACAAGGAATGCAATGCTGGACCCAAGTTCGTATATCCTTGTTCATGGATGGCCAAAGGAAATGATCTGCGCATAGCCTCACGGTGGCACGCTTTCCGGGATGAGATATCGAATGAAAAAGATCAGAAAATGGCACGTCGCAGAGAAAGAGGAACAACAGGTCTAGGTTTCTCTGTCGAGATATCGCAAATCAACGAGGCATCGGCGTTTGGTAACTCAATTTGCGGCAAATCCAGAGATCGACACTTCGCGTGTTCAGTTTTATCAATCTCGGCTTGATAGGTAATCAAAAGGGAGAGATCAAATGGTGTGCCTGCAGACAAAACAGAAATATCAGGTATTGATAAAGCGTCGGCAACCAAGTTCGCATCTCCTTTGACGTAACGAGTATCGGTAGAGAACTGAGAGATGTCATCTAAGTGCCGAATCTCTCGCGGCGATCAAGTTAGGACTGCAGGGCAAACGTCAATGGCTTGTGATCCGTAAAAATAATGAAGTCACGACCTTCCAATAGATGATGGAAATGCCGTATGGCCAAATATATCGCAAGTAATTCACGGCAAAATGTGCTCGAGCGGGTTTGTGCCGGATTATGCTTTTGCGAGAAAAATGCCAATGGACGGACTGTGTTCCTATGGCGTTGTTGTAAAACAGATACCACAGCCGAATTGGAGGCATCGGTTATCAATGATAAGGGAAAGGTCGGGTCTGGATCAATGAATGAGAGTTCTGTGACACTGCAAAGAGATTTTTGGATGCGTCAAAAGCTTCAAGTGCCTCTGGTGAAAACTGAAGTGATTTTGCTTCGGAGTCGAGCAAATCAGTCAGCGGTGCAATGATCTTTGCACAGTTTGGAATGAAGCGACGGTAAAAGTTGATCATGCGGATAAAGCGGCGCAACTGCGTTACCGTTGTTGAAACAGGAAAGTCGAAAATCGCCTGGCATTTCTCAGGAAGAGGTGCAATACCAGATCGAGTGAAGCGATGACCTAGGAAGTCCAGTGAATCTGTGCCAAAAATGTATTTTCTAGGGTTCGTCTTTATCCCGTAGTTTACGAAACGCTCTAATACGAGACATGACATGCTCCTCTGGAAAGTTGCTGGCAATGAAGACGTCGTCGATGTATGCGTAGGCAAACGGCAAGCCTCGCAGGACTTGGTCGATGAAACATTGGAAAGTTTGTGCAGCGTTTCTCAGGCCAAAGGGCATCCGAGTAAATTCCTATAAGCCGAAAGGAGTTGTGACTGCCGTTTTAGGTATGTCTTCCTCGGCTACCGGATGTGGTAAGAAGCACGAACGAGATCAAGCTTAGTAAAGATCGTTGTAGCACAAAGATTCAAAGAAAAATAGTGAATATGTGGCACTGGATATCTGTCTGGGACCGTTCGATTGTTAAGAGCACGATAATCGCCACATGGCCTCCAGTCATCTGAGCTCTTCTTGGGGACCATATGAAGTGGTGACGACCAGGAGCTGGTGGAAGGACGGATGATACCAAGCTCTAGCATTTGCTCAAATTCGGCTTCTGCAATCTTGAGTTTAGACGGGTGAAGTCGCCTAGGTCTAAAGGAGACTGGTGGTCCGCTAGTGACAATGTGATGTTTCACGGAGTGGGTCACTTTGTCTGTCGGTCGTGAGGGCTGCGTGACGGATGGGAATTCATGCAGTATGGCACTAAATGTCGAAGTTTCTGAAGTGACAGCTTTGATGCCGGAGGAAATGGCTTTAGTAGTGATACCTGACACCTGTAAAGTGGTTGTCGTATCCACTAAGCTCCGCTGTTTTACTTCGACAGTTAGATCGAAGTGAGACAGAAAGTCGATACCGATTATTGGGCAATTAACTTCCGCGATGAGAAACACCCAGGGAAATCTGCGTCTTAATCTTAAATTGAGGGTCAGAAGTCGTTGGCCGTAAGTGTTAATACAAGAGCCATTTACCGCCTGAAGAGTGTAGGAAGACGGTTTTCAGGTGCTGGATGCTGGAGGTATGACGCTAATTCCAGCGCGAGTATCAGTTAGGAAACGCAGGCTACTCGATTTGTCTGTAACATAGAATAGGCGACGGGTTTAGTGGGCCGGCTACAGTCGTCGCCGTTACTGGCTGGCCCGAATGTTTGACGTTTTTTGAGAGAAACTGCACGGGGGAGTGCACTTAGAGGCTTTATCCCCATATCGTCTGTGATACCAACACATGCGCGGATGTCTCGAGGATCCAGAGTTAGATCTTTAGCGAGGTCGGTTGCGAGATTTCGATAAGAGTGAATTTATCACGAGCGTCAATTGGATCACTTGTTCTTTGAACTCTGAAAAGAACATTGAGGGGTGTGATGTGCATTAATTTCAGTAATTTATTCAGTCATTTTAGCTTCAATCATCTTATCCGCTGCTTGCGCTAGCTCGTCTAGTGGCACGTAGGTATTCAAACACACTAGAACTTTGCGTGTGTTAGATGATAGATTCTTTAACCACAACTGTTTATTAATACTCTCGTCCATTTTTCTACCGCCAAGTAGTGCTTCCATATGCCGAAGTAATTGAGAGGTTTTTCTATGGCCAAGCTGCATCTGCGAGAATAGGGTGTCGAGCGTTCTTTGCTCTGAGATACCAACTCGTTCTATCAGTGCGGATTTCAACTTTTTTGTATGGATCATCCTCGGGTATGGCATGAATTAAATCACTGACTTGTTCGGCTACCTCGAGTGGGAGTAGGCGCACCACGTGAGAAAACATAATAGCCTGATCAGTGATGTTATATATACGAAAAGTGGCTTCGATTTGACCAAACGATAAACGTGGATTAGATGCGCCAAAAAGTGGTAATGAGCACGAAATATACTGTGATTGTAGGATTTCAGAATCTTTACTTAAAGATGTTTGGGTTTTAAGTGAGTATTCCAAAAAATAAGCCAAAAATTTACAATTACGGAGTTATCGTAATTAAAAATGCGGTTTGTAGTGGGCTAAAGAAAAATATAGTCTAGCACTACACACAATAAGGCAAAAATAAAAAGAACTCACTAAAAGACTAAAGGAGCAAATGTCCAATGAAAGATCCGTAATGTCCAACGTTAGCGAGGTAATCCACACAGGAAAATCCAAGAAATGGAATCCAAGGTGCAGAAAGTGCTAAAATGTTGGAGAATCCGTTTATCAAAGTTCCAGCACAGAGCGGCCCACACAGACTGCACATCCACGGGAGATGGCAGAGTCCCAGTTCGAAATTGTATTACTCGCCAAAAGTATATTGTACAAGCTGTAAGAGACATGTTAAGTGTTATGTAGCTTTTAAATTCTTCTTTTTTCCTTTCTGCTTTCGACTTTTATACAATACCGATTTTTGTGACTTGAATTTGGGTTTAGCTTGTTTTCTCTTCAGAATTTAGAACTTAAACTTTGCTTTTTGTAATTGTCTTATTGGAAATCTTCTGTTCACAAATTTGGTAAAGCTTTTGTTTTAATTCATTGTTTATGCCATTGTCGGACATTGTTGTTGAATTTGGTTGCATTTTGGGCACTTGGATTTTGACACCAATTTGAGTGTCTTGTCTTTGATAGACATTTTGGACGGCAATTTTGGTAACTCCTTTCATTCTATTTATATCTCAGGTCGTCATTGAACTTGTTTGCATTTCATATAATTGATTCTGGAGTATTTTGGCTCCACTGTTTGCGGTACGTTCCTATACATTTGAGGTTTGTATAATTATTGTTGTTGTAATTGTTGCTAATTACAGTACCGTATAATATCCGAATTGTTGTTTTGAATTTGTCGAATTGAGAAACGGGTGTAATACGAGTTACTCACGTCACGGACGTTACACAAGCATTGATACAAATGAAGTATACATTGTCAAACAACGAATAACCATTCAAGCCAAAAAATTGTATGTTCAAAATACGAAGTTACATAGTGGAAGCAGTTCACTACAAGCCCAGTATAACCTTGTAGTTGGTATGTTGCCACCGTCAGTTACAAAGAAGCTAGCTGGTTTAATATACAACCGCCCTGCTGATAATCCATACGTTGCACTCAAACATGCCATCATTTCACGTACTTCGTCTACTGACGAGGTAAACCTGCGGTAGCTTTGGTCCGATGTGGAAATAGGTGAACACACTCCATCAAAACAACTTGGGCACATGCTTCGATTACTCATTGAAGTAAAGCATGCAGATTTTGGTTCAATTTCGATATATGGTCACCAGTCTAGTTTGATGGGACAGCAATGGCGAATGATATACCAGCTGCAAACAAAAAGATCTCACATTGTGTTATAAACATAGCATATCGTTTATAAAGATCAAGAAATGTAATGGACCTAAAACGCTTTCTTGCATTAATACGCTCGAAATCGAGAAACTCTGCGAACGGTAGCCATTTATATACACAGAGAAGGTTCGATCAGTGAGGAAAGATTTGAACCACGAAGGAATGTTTCCAACAATGCCTACAACAGGTTATTCTGCGAAGAGGAGGTTATGTTTGACCCTGACAAAGGCTTTAGTAATATCAATGAATGAATAAATAAATAAATGAACATGCATGGCATGACTTGGTGCATCCAAGAATATACATTATTATTATTATTATTATTAAAATTATTATTATTTTTATTATTATTAAAACTATGACTCCTACGCCTCAATCAAGTGATTATGTTACATAATTAAGAAATTCTAGTTGACAGGTGAAGCAAGATTTTCTGTTAAGAAATCCGTCCTGGTTTGAAATGAAATAGTTTGATGTCAGTTATGCCAGAATGGCCTGCCTCACATGCTTTTTTAAATATTCTAGCTAAATGTGATTTTTGAATAATGGGTCGATAATTGGAATATGTATGCAGTGATCCGGACTTATGTCTAAGTATAGTAACTAAATGTTTGAAATCTAAAGAAATGGTTCCTGATTTGATGGATGCATCAAAGAGAATATGTAGTCGGAAGAAGAAGTCTTCAGATCTCTTTTTCAAATTACTTATATGCGACAAGTTTCGTCCGGTTTTTAGGCGAATTCAACTTACTTGAAAAATATACGTAATTCAGAGAGGTTAATTGTAATGGTGTCTTATGTATCGTGTGAATAGTGTGTGATAATCTGATGATATTTTTTTATTAGATGCACTAAAAAGTACAATAAATTCATCGCAAACAGCAAAATGCTCAGTCATTACGGTGCACACATTACAAGATGGATTTTGTTTCATGATGTAACTTATGCTATCTAAAGTTTCCGATGTTCTAGCCTTAATTCATTATTATAAGGCTTTCTGCAGTTCATTGGTCTTGAGGGCTGCTAACTCATCAGAAATCAATTTGTGGTTTAACGTTCGTACTAATGTGTCAAATAATCCGTGCGCACGCAGAAGAAACGGCGTCATGCTAATTACG
>JACCGJ010022023.1:0-56309 GCA_013407085.1 Atriophallophorus winterbourni
TTGTAGCAAGCATCATGACCATCTCCGATCTCGTTTATTCTCGAAATGTTCAAGGTAATTCAAGGTTTTTAATGGTTTAAAAAGCAACAAGCTTAACGACAACCGTAGGATGGTGAAAATTTAAGTTTTGTTTGAAGTCACGGCATTTAAAATGCTCGTAGAAACATCACAACAGACAATATGGCTGGCATTGGACAAATTCTACGGAGGGTAGCGTAGATCTTATCCAAAATTTCTGTCAAACGTTTTTTAATGGCGCTTCTGTTTCAATGGTGCGTTTGTGGGCCAGATCCGCCATCATCTACCTTGTTTAATCAGCGAAATGCTGATTATTCAAATCATCCTGCAACCCCCGTATCCCCATACTTTAACTGCGACAACAAATAGGGTAGAATAATCCATAACTTCTCGGTAAGTGATCCTGAGTTCACAACTCCTTTGGGTTCAATGCTCAGGTGTGACAGGGACTTGTCTACTGAATGCAATTCTATATGTTGAAAATCTAGTTTCGTAGTTAAATTTACTATGCAGTGTCGCCATGGTTGTTAATGATCGTTTTGTCTACTTTCATAGTGAAGTTATCCGATGTCGCAAGAACGTTTTACTTTATATTGTGATGCCTACATCCTCAACCTTTTGGCCTGGAATCATTTGTGGTTCCGTATTTGAACATTGCCGTACTTTGTAAAAACCCAATACAACAGTGAAATACATGTATAACTTTGTTTAGCTTTTCAGTTTCTTTGCGCAATTGAACAACTTGTTTCTTTTGCTTTTAACTCTATGAACAGATTCGCCTCATGGATCACTGAACCAAGTTTGCTGTTTTCACCCAATGATTAAACATTTCTCGAAATAATTCGTGTAGATTTATCGACCACCCCAAAGATTGTCCTGTTAACTTTTGCTTGCATTTATTAGTTGGCAATTTCGACAACTACCTATAGTCAAACCAGCCACCCCAGGCAAGGAATTCTCTCATGAAAACTATTGAAACTTTGGGGCTAGAATATATTGTGATGTAAAAATTGTGGTAGAGTATGAAGTCAAGAAGAAACAATACAACAACACATGGATCACGAATTGACAAAAAGATAAATGGCATTAAGGGCACGGAATCAAATAAAAAATCGGCATTTGAATTGTGTGGCGCGGATGGCATCGCAGTTTTGAAATTGAAAAATGAAATGTTTGTTGAGTAGGAGTGTGTCACCAGATTGCCTTAACATATTGACCAACTTATCGGCGCCTTCGAAATAGCTTCATGCGCGGCATATCAATGGTTCTAATGTCCCCGGTTATATCCAACATCGAGACAATTATTGGTCGCCCAAGTTCATCCAATACTTCTTCGAGATCCCCATTAGCACCATGTGAATTGTTTGTTTGTGCGTTAAATATATTATTGCGAAAAGACGATTGTGGCACTGGTAGCCAAACAATTTGTTCTTCCTCCTGCGCTAATGTTCTGCTCATCCCTTCGAAGTCCATAACGCGCGGAACCAATTCGTCGTGGTTTAAATTTTGAAAAAATAAACCCGATCGTTCCGGTCTATATTGCAGTAACGGTGATTCCTGGGGAATTTGAGATGACATTTGGAATCGTGATGTTTCGTTATGTCCTGGAGGGTGTGACTCAACAGGACCCATTAGTTCAGCAGGCATCTCCGAAGCTAATCCCGAATCAACCCTGGCAAAATGTTCCGAAATGTCTTCCGCGCGTTGACGGATTTCTCGAAATCCTGTCATCACCGCTCCCAAGCTGCTTGGTTGTCGTCGTTCTCGTTCGACGATTCTTTCCGTTGGTCCAATTTCATACCAACCGAATTCAGGAGATCCGTGCACATTGGGACCGGATGGCGGAACATATCCGGAAACGGGAACATCGCGCATCATCGTCTCGTCGATGCCAAAAAGGCTGAATGGGTTTCGTGGGGTCTCATTCGATCTCGAGTGTGGGTTACGACCAGCGATGTAGTATGTTCGATGTGGTGGCGTGTGTGGCCTTTCGACTTCCGATTGAGGCATTGATTCCTCCACGGGGAAGTTGAACAAGTTTCTTGAATCTGTTAAAAAAAATCAATCGTAATGGTGCAGTTAGGTGTTGATTAGAAGTAGATGACTTTTGATCAAACTTATCATATATACTCTAAACACTAGTTGTCCAGTAATCAATATAAACGATGTTATGAGAGAGCGGTTCATGGCTTCTATTTAACTCTTACACATTTCAAACTGAGACCGGCACAATAGACTTACGCGCAAATCGTTCCATCGTTTAAAGTGTACGAATTTTGTTCCGAACTGACAGCTTGATGAAACTCATTCGTTTATATATTTTGTTTAAATCTGTATGACAGACTGGTCTTGCATGAAAATAGCTTATTTGACCAATAGAATGATTAGTTTTTTCATTGTCATCACGGATACATGACCTGAGCGTTTAGGGGGAGACGGTATAAAGCAATCTACACATGCAAACACACACGGATACACTAACTCAACGCAGGGGGCGTCGAAGGAGCAGTCTTACAACAGAAAAAATGTAATTTGATGACGCAAGCTTTTCATGCCTCCTTAGTCAAGATGACCCGGACATGGACAGCCCGGTGACCGCCCAGAGTCAGACATGATGCCATTGTCATTGTGACAAAACATGTCATCACAATTAATTCTTGCAAACATATAATTTAGTGGCCCCTGTCTAGACATACGCGTGATCACAGCGGAGATCCAATCAATAGACGGCGCAGAATCACACCCTTGAAAAAATGACATGTCGATGATGGGAAGTCGAATTGCGCAACCGGACTGGATGATGATGATGATGATTGAGTTTGATGCCCAAGAAAGGTTCATATCAAGTTCCGTCTTAATTTTTTAATCGCATCATTCAAGTAAATAGTATCCTAATAGCTGGCCTCCTTAGGTCGATGTCGAACATGGATATACATCACAATCGTACTATCAGGAAAAATTTATACATTTAGCCATTGCACAAAGACTTACATGTGAACATTTCTTCAATGTTTATTTACTTTCTCGGAGTTTTATAGTCATGTGAATCAACTTGTTCGTGAAATGTAGGAAGCAGAATATTAGCTAGAGGATAGAGAGAAATCCAGCATATTGGTCTATTTTTAAAGGTTTTAACACTATGCGATTCCTGATTCTTTGTAATAATCCAAAATGTTTTACTCCCGCCCACAATTACACGCGGACCTCCTTTATAGTGGCTTCAAAGCCTATTTTGTATACATATATGAGAGGCACAATATAACACATCTGATTAATAATTTTGGTTATTCAGTATAATTTCAGCTGGCATTGTAGTGATTTGAAGGCATTATACTGAATTCAGATGCCCGTATAAGATTTTGCATTCGTGAAGTAGCTTTATGTTATAGGATAATCATTCTGTTCATTTCCATACGGGGAAATCACGAGCCTGGATGAAAGCAAAGTATCACGCAGTCGAAGACTGAACGTGGGTTAAGCTACTGTCAGAATACCCAGGCCTACACAGATAATGTCTGTGAGAGTTCATCGTGTTTCCACACACAGCTCAGTACTGGTGGCTTATCAATACAACACTATTGTTCAATGTTACACAGCGCTGTGTACGGTATACTCGTTGTTAGTTATACGTATCCCAGTAAAATTCGTGGTTGACGATGTTGAGTGGTTGAGGAATTCTCTACCTTGCTCAGATTCATCATCTAACAGAACTCAGAACTCGGAAAGGTTTATGGTAGAAAAAACAATAAGCGTAACAATAACCACATGATGACAGGTATATGGAGTAAAATTACAAAATCTCTCGAAAATAAATAAGGACAGTCACATACCGTATAGCTCGTCATATAATTATCCAGTTTAGAAGCGAAAACCGCAATAGATTCCGAGCGTGTGATTTCTTCAGGCAAAATGTTCCAAGTGAAACAAATTCTTACTGATAAAAAATTCGACGAATATCCAATCGATAATGCGGAATGCTTAAAGCCATTGGGCTTTAGCAAGTGTGTAAGGGGATAGTTCTCAGTATGCAAAATTTGGAATGCCAACAATGAGTCATTCTTGGTCGACACGAAGGATACGCAAACATACCTTCTAACTGCGGATTGCTGTTTACATAGATGATTACTCAAAATGTTCTAAATGTATTTCGTTTATTGTATCTCGTGGTACGCTAAATAAGTTACTCCAGTCGAAAGGCCACATACCCCACACATCGAACATACTTCATCGCGGGTGGTGCACCAAACTCGAGATCGAATGAGACCCCACGAAACCCAATCAGCCTTTTCGACATCGACGAGACGATGATGCGCGATGTTCCTGTTTTCGGATATGTTCCGCCCTCCGGTCCCAATGTGCACGGATCTCCTGAATTCGGTTGGTATGAAATCGGACCAACGGAAAGAATCGTCGAACGTGGACGACGACAGCCAAGCAATTTGTGTGCACTTATGGCAGGCTTTCGGGAAATCCGTCAACGCGCGGAAGACATTTCGGAACATTTTGCCAGGGTTGATTTGGGGATAGCAACGGAGATGCCTGCTGAACCATTGGGTCCTGTTGAGTCACACCCTCAAGGCCAAAACGAAACACCACGATTCCAAATGTCGTCCTAAATTCCACAGGAATCACCTTTACTGCAACAAGCACCGGAACGATCGGGTTTATTTTTTCAAAATTTAAACCACGACGAATTGGTTCCGCGTGTTATCAACTTCGAAGGAATGAGCAGAGCAAGAGGAAGAAAAAATTGTAAGGCTACCAGTGCCACAATCGTCTTTTCGCAATAATACATTTAACGCACAAACAAACAATTCACAAGGTGCTAATGGGGATCTCGAAGATGTATTGGATGAACTTGGGAGACCAATAATCGTCTCGATGTTGGATATCACCGGGGATATTAGAACCAATGATATGCCACGCATGAAGCTATTTCGAAGGCGCCGATGAGTTGGTCAATATATTAAGGCAATCCGGTAACACACTCCTACTCAACAAACATTTCATTTTTCAATTTAAATACTGCGATACCATCCGCGCCACACAATTCAAATCTCGGCTTTTCAATTTTAATCCATGTATCACAGATTCGATTTGTTATTTGATTCCATGCACTTAATGCCATTTATCTTCATGTCAATTTGTGGTCCATGTGTTGTTGTATTGTTTCTTTTTATCCGTCATACTCTACCACAATTTGTGCATCACAATATATGCTTGCCCTGAAGTTTCAATAGATTTCATATGAGAACTCCTTGCAAGGGATCGCTGGTATTTGCCAAAATTGCCAAAATGTAAGCCAAAGTTAACAGGATAATCTTTGGGGTGGTCGATAAATCTACACGAATGATTTAGAGATAAGTTCAATCATTGGGTGAAAAGAGCAAACTTGGTTCAGTGAGCCTTGAGGCAAATCTGTTCATAGAGTTAAAAGCGCAACAAATGCGAAAGAAACCAGTTATTCAATTGCGTAAAGAAACTAAAATGTCAAACAACGTTATACATGTATTCCACTGTTGTATAGGTTTCTTCCAAAGTACGTCAATGTTTAAATACGGAACTAGAAATGATTCCAGGGCAAGAGGTTGAGGCCTTCTTGGTCGGGGGCATCGAGGTCATCCTTCGCGTCATTGTTACAATCCAACGAGTGATGAGTCAGTGGACTTGGCGGTGCAGTTGTTTATCGATCGGTAAGTACTGGTGGAGTGAATGCCTTGGATCGGAGTGACGCGATCCAAGCGGTAAAATGCGAACGAGTTGGATAAAAGTGATGCGGTTGAACGAGTTTCGATCTGTTAGAGTTGAAACAACTATCAGTCAATTCGAAGTGATGTGATCTTCTCAACAGTATTCGAACAGGAACAATAATCTGAATCGCTACGGATACTGCACGCGTCGGTAAATTTGTGTTAAAACTTGAAAATTGGCTTTTCAAGAATTCACCTTGCTCGAAGTTGAAACGGGCATATTCCGAAAGAGCAAATTGAGACGAGCTGAAGAATATATGAACCGTCTGCTCAGAAAAACGGGTGAGGAATTAAATCCAACTGTACGAGAGCACAAATATATGCGTCCGCACAGCACGTAAGTGAAATCATTCATTTGATTGTAAATCATTTATTTCTCTGTTCTGTCGCACTCGTGAATTTTTTCAATTGTAACGGATTATTAGCTTCACAAATTCGGTATTTACTGTCGTTGACCGTGGGAGGACAAGAAATTAGTTAAGTTTACATTCATTTTATATATTCAACGATTAATCTGCTCAAAGTTTCTTCAAGCCGACTGGAGTTATTTAATTATCATCTATTGTTCGCTTGTGCCATGTAATAACAATATTAATTATAATGTGTAGCACAAATCACCTTTGTTAATGCGGCAGATGTGAGCCACACTTACATTTGTAAACCATGCGCACATCGATGGCCTAATCAAGAATCACAAGATGATGCTGTGTTTGAACATCGTGGTTCGTTGTACGAACCCTATATATGTAGAGTGGCTGTCAGCATGTATACTCATTGTCCAATCAGAATGCATAAGCTGTCAGTGTATCTATCTCTGTATTCTAATTCCGATGAATGATTCATGTGTTTGTTGACGTGTAGTGAAAACACATGTGTCGCTCTGATCTTGACTTTTCTACATGGTGACGAGGGTGGTGACAATGTACAGTAGCATTCAAGTATAAATTTGTTTACCATTTATCCATTATTTCAGGGCTCACTGTATCTAATTTAACTGTTTCCACCATATGACAGCAAACAGCCAGAAACCGCTATTTGTGTGTAAGTGGGGGTGATGTAAACAACACATCACAAAAGCGAATATCTGTTCGGTTGCATCTTGCCCATGTTCTACAAAACCTTTGAGCAATTCGAAACGTAATTTTGTCTTTTGATCCATATTATTTTGCCTCAGTCTTCATACCACCGCACCTTTGTAGTTCAGCAAACCCTACACGGTGAGTCCGGAACGTTCTACCTAACATACTTTTTTATTTCCACTCGATGTTAAGACCAGCGTTTGATTGTATTTACAGCATATAAATTTCAAAAATGCCGAGCAGTTCCACAGATCCATGCTTTTAATTGTTTTAAACTGTCAGCCAACGTCTGACTAAGTTTAAGTGGCATACCAATGTTTCAACGGTCATTGTACGTCATAATTACGCTCCATTTGATTAGTAAAAATAAATTGACGATACCTGCGTAATAACTCATGCTAAGTATTGAAATCAACTATACGTGACATCACATGATTGTGTTGTTCCTTTTGATGAACAAATATGTGTACACATTTTACAACTGATTATTTCACCGAAATCTGGTTCGGCATAACATCGTCGACAGTGAAGGCGATGCATGTTTTAAAAGAAAAAGCTTCTGCTTCAAGATTCAAGATTTAAGATTAATGGTTAAAAAAAACAAATTGCTGTACTGTTCCATGGGATATACATATAAAAAATTGTATGATCATTTCCATTTTCTTCATAGATGGAGCAAAAATAAGCCCCAATAGCTACACAGACTGAGGGATGGGAATCTTTGGATGGACAGTAGTTCCGTGCGTTTAAAAAATAGACATCAATAGTTAGGGGCCAATGCAGTAGTTCTCAACATAAGGTTTCGTAAGCTTTGTTTAAAGATGTGCTCGTTCGCTGAGGTAACAATATCTGTCGGCAAGCTATTCCACAAATAGCATACACGAACAGCGAAGAAGTGACGACGACAATTCAATCGTGAGTGTGGGATTTGAAGGGTCAAAGGGTGGCTGCGTGTGGGGACAACCGAACCAAACTTGAAGAGGTGTTTAAGAGGGTGGGATTTCGCGTAGATGATTCGATATGTCAGAGTGAGGTCATGTAGGATACGCCTGCGCTCGAGGGTGCACAGTCCAAGTCTGGTCAGTCGCTGCTCAAAGGGTAAATTATTCAATCCGGTAACCATTTTGGTTGCCTTGTGATAAATTCGTTCAAGGAGCGAGATGTTTTTTTCATCCATGGCGTCCAAGCTTGTACAGCGTAGTCAACGACAGGATGTTTGTAAGTGTTTAGTATTTTCGCGAGTGAGTTTGGTGGGAAACGTCCGAAAATGCGTTTCAGTAAACCGAGCAAGCTGCACGTACGCTTGTAGACGGCTTCGCACTGTAGGCTGTTCTTCAAAGTGCCAGACACCGAGATTTCGAGATCTTTTTGTGATGTACTCCATTTGAGCGGGTGTCTGTCAATTGTATAGGTAAAGGGAAAGGGTTTTCCGACTTGCAAAATTTTGCACTTGCGGAAATCAAATGGCAGTTTGTTTCGGATTGACCACTGGTGCAGCTTATTCAAATCTCCTTGCAGAACTTGACAGTCCTCTATAGAGTTGACCTTCGTCCAGATTTTTACATCGTCTGCGAATAAAACAAGCTTACATGCTAGTAAGTTCGGTAGATCGTTTATAAATATTAGAAATAGTTTCGGACCGAGAACCGAACCCCGAGGGACTCCGCTCGTGGCTTCAATTGTTCGAGAAGTTTCACCATCTATTCTGACTTTTACTTTGCGTGCAGACAGGTAACTTGTGAACCATGTTAGTAAGTTTCCGATAACGCCAACATTCTGCAGCTTCTGAAGCAGTAACGAGTGATTCACTCTGTCGAATGCTTTAGATATATCTAAGTAACCGGCATGGACCGAACTCCCTTGGTCTAGTGTTTGAAAGACACAGGCGACGATAACTATGACATCGAGCTTTGACAGATCTGGCCTTCTAAATAAAAACCGTTTGACTGTTATTCATTGTGTTCCCAAGATGCAACTAGTTATTCCTGTTCATGACAGACGTGGCCACACGGTCATTATTATACTTGAAACCGATATTGGTGGGTAAGTTGGTCATCCCTAAGCGCTTTGAGTGCTTGACCAAGAATCACATTGTGATTCTGAGTTTGAACTTCGTGGTTCGTTGTACGAAACCTATGTAACAGTGGCATTCAAGAAACCCAATAATTTTAACCTCTGATTATCATTATATTCAACTTTTAAACATATTTTCATTTTGAATTTCAAGCCATATATTGAAGTTCCAGAAAGAATAATCACAACGTTTGCCCCATCATCAAGCGTAAGCAGAAATCTCCCGTAGTAAGTGCTTAGAAGTAACAAGGATAGTCCAAACTCATAGTGCCATGTTTATCAAGCTTAAATCACACACTTTCTCTCCATAAAATTTCAATTACTGACTTCAAAATAATTTTGCGTGAAAACAGTAGCTTTTCTCCACATACCTTGACGGCTAGTTAAACCAGAAAACCAACTGCCAATATGGCATCAAACTTAATTGCGATTCGAAACTGGGGAAATTCGAATAAAACGATAAAGACCTACGAGTTGACAGCCATTAAACATTCTGACGAACATCAACTGCTCTTACAAAAGTCCAGACTCAAAATTGGCCTTTTATGTCACATCTTACTTGGAATACTTGGTACCAACTGATAGTCATGCCACTTCAACTATCCTACTTCATGTACACGGCGTCTTTGTTCAACATTTGTAAATCATAGATTTTGAACCCAAACCCTGTTGTGAGTTTCATGCAATGCTTGCAGAACATTGGGAATCTCTCGATAAATACTCCAAAACATATACACGAGAAGATACTCTTCCAACTAAATACAATCATACAGAAAACTTGTATTTTACAACATTAATAACAATAACGAGTACTGCTAATATTATGAAAAATATATTTATTTAAAATCGAAATAAGTGCATTGAGAAATGATATGTGTGAATTGAAGTAGCTCATGCTAGCTATCATACAAACTATGCCATCCACGCCGCCATGCTTTCATGCCGAACAATCCCTCACGTTCTCGATCGTATCTCCGCTCGTAGTCTTGTACGCACTCACCGGGTCCTGAATTGCTGAGAAATGCGAGGAACTTTTGCGGCAAACCATGACTTGAATATCGTGAATACAAAAAAGCGTTTGGCATAGAAATCTAGGGATTGATACACTCGCCCGATTGTTTCCGGTCGGAATTGTTGGTGGGGATAGAGCACACTGACAGTCGGTGGCTAGCGGTGTTGTCCGACTTCGCATCTTCGGATCACAAGTCCCCGAGTGATTGTTGCATTTTGTTTACAAGGCGTTATGCTCGCTACTGTATTAGAAAGAAAATTTGGGAATACTTTTAGCAATTCATTTGCTGGCCATATAATTTGCCACGATCAACAGTTTGTTTTATTTTGTAGTAGAACGAGTGGTCGTACTATTCTTTGAAATATGCACGGAAATGTGATTGCGTAGGAACCCATGCCACTAATAATCCGTAATCGTATGGCGACGCTCATCCGTTTAATAAGGGTAAACAATATCTCTTAATGTAGCTAATATAACGAACACTTGAATATATGACGGTTGGTTTGAATATTTTGTTACGGGAATGTGATTTTCGAGATCTACATGCGTCAACTGAACCTAAATCTATGGCCTTGAGAGTGAAGATACACGATTTTTTTGCAAACCTAAACGTAAAAATGGTATGCTTGAGAAATCAGCTTCCATTTTCGATCCCGAATATCTCTGTGCTTGACTTTCTAATCATTTGTTGCCATGACATGCTAATTGAAACGGTAATATGACAAGCATTATATTATCAGCACTCGCATTTTGAGAAAGTGAATTTTAAATGCTAGAACACGGTTGCCAGATGGTGTTAAAAAGCACGCATCATAGCAACCGTGTCAATTTATCAAGCAATCATTTGTAAATTCAGCTCATCAATTGAGCCAATTGTCATGTTGAATAAAGCATGTATGTTCATGTTGGTTGTGCGTGTTTTTGTGTTAGCTGAGGAGGATTCACAGCATGAGGTTAAGGGTCAAATGAGGTTGCATCTTATAGCCTATCGTTGTGTTTAGAGCTCGGTAACAGACAATACCATTCCGGTCAATTGAAACCATCTTTTATTAAATTGTCACAAACATATTTCAAGTGTTGGCAACGTCAGAAATAGTAACTAGCCGGCATGGAATTTTGCCACGTTGCAGTAGAAAATGTTTTAAAGTATGCGAAACATTCAAGAAGCTATTGCGCAGTTTTCAAAGCTATATTGCAAATGATAAAGCTGGTTTGTCGACCCTCTGACTTTGAGAACACTCTAATCCCATATATTTTTAATTCACCGCTTACTGAGGGCTCACAATTCAACGCTATCTACAACATGAAAGAGCAAACTATACAAGTCGATCTTGTAAGTCACTGTTGGGCAAGTCTGGTACGACCAACCTGTTCAATCACATGTGCCCACACAAATTTTGATTGGCTCAAACCCGTGGAATCGAACAGAAATCTCCATTTGCATGTATTTCCAGCGCACGAACCCCATGGATCTTGATCTTATCTTTACTTAATGAGGGCAAACAACACGAGACCGGTTGTAAAGCGTGTGCATGATGGAAATGCATGCAGAAGAGAATTTGTTGTAACAGCAAAGGAATTTGCGGTTACGTTTCAAGGTCGTAATCAATATTGTCATTTCCGTTTCTACTACTAAATCTTGGAAGCAACTGAAGGCTGCTTATAAGTCCTATTTATATGGCACTTGTATCCAAGTCCACTATCTTAAGCTGAATGGTTCGCTACATGGCAATATTGGCGCCATCAATTATGAAATTTTTGTAAAATATTATTCAATAAAGCAAAAATGTCATTCTAAAATATTTTTCGTAGTCATAGTGTTAAAACATACCGAATCGATTTTACGTTTCCCTTTTGATTGACTCCACCGGACCGTTTGCATAAACATCAGACTCACTTTCTTCGTGATATATTTCGTCTGTTCTATGTGGTTTTGAATATCCAAGACTCGTTTCTTCTACTATCGAGTCACATGCAACCGTGGGGAACAAAATTCCTTTGGAATGCAATTTTTGTTCGAGTTTGCGCGGCATTTCGTCGTGATATTCCAAAAAAATGCTCGTGAGTTTCGTTTCTGCAGTTCAGTGAACATGGCGGCTTCATTTATTCATAGATGATATGCAGGTAAAAAGCTATGCTTTATAAGACACACAAAAATGTTCATCGGGTCGGATGGTAAAATATATCAAATTATTCTTAGATTATTGTCAAACCTGAAAAACATACTTTTCCATGTGAATATCTAGTGATTTCATGAAAACGTCAACGGTTCCAGATTGTACCACATGAGCAGGTAAACTGTTCCACAATTGCACATTGCGAACGGAAAACGCATATTTGCGGCAGTTCAACCTGCTATGCTGCTGGTAAAGTATAGATTGGTAACCACGCAGATGTGTGT
Source organism: Atriophallophorus winterbourni (assembly GCA_013407085.1). Classification (NCBI taxonomy): domain Eukaryota; kingdom Metazoa; phylum Platyhelminthes; class Trematoda; order Plagiorchiida; family Microphallidae; genus Atriophallophorus; species Atriophallophorus winterbourni. Next base: position 12,334 of record JACCGJ010022023.1, read on the forward strand.
TATGGGAAAGATGAAACAAACGACCGCAAGGATGATTTGCTTGAATAAGCACTGTCCAAAAGCATATTAGTGCTCCTCGTTTCTATCTGTATTGAGCCGAATGCAAATTCAATATTTTAAGTCTCATTTCGTATGGATAATTAGATAGTCCTATGACGAGTTTTGTCGCTCTACGCTGTGGAGTTTCCAATAGCAGAATATCTTTTTCAACCAAGGATCCCATGCCGGTATAGCATATTCAATATGAGGACGGATATACGTTGAAATCAATTTGCAGAAAATATTGGGGTCAAACGAACCTAGGACTCTTCTAAGGAGACCCAAGTTGCTTTCAGCTTTGCAGGCAGCCAGTCGACATTGCATTGAGGAGGAGGCTGGTTTAATAACAGTATGATCAAGATAATATTCTTTGCTAGACTTGCTGTTGAGAGACAATAGGCTGCATTTCGAAGCATTCAGTTGCATCTCGTTGTCTAGGGATTAATTATGAATAATGTCGAGATCCCGTTGCAGGTTCTGCGTGTCGTCTGTGGAGTTACCAATTGTAACAAACCACGTAGATTAAGCCTAAGGGCGGTCAAGCCATGTAGACGAATCCATGTACAGTTCACTAACTTGCATTTATTCACATGAATTCAATGCATTTAAAATGGAACAAGGTTAGTCGCCACTGTGCTGAGCAAATCGAATATATGATCATGACTTGCTTAGGTGACGTGACAATCCATGGGCTTATTGTAGGTTCGTGATCATTCAAGTGGTGAATGAAGTGATAGTCAATCTTATTCCCTGATCTTAGTCTCATATTTGGTCGAACGAAGTTTCCATACCAAGAGCGGAACGCTACCTGAAACCGCACTAACCGTTTGACCCCTAATATTTTATTGAAATATGACTACACGGTCGGTCCGAAACGTCATTTCGTCAATGTTTATCAGAGTGTTGTGTCTAATACAGGAAGCTGTAAAGCTGATATGCCTTCACCTAGTGAATAGGTTGTAACGCTGTTATAGTTATTTGTCAACCGTATATTTGATACTCGTTTAACGCACGGGTATGCTGGGTGCTGAGTTAAGCACTTTTGCTGAAACTTTCAACCGTAGAGGTATTCGAGGTTATACCTTCCGATTGCAAGGTGCACGATATTTCACAACCCACATGAACATTCTTCATTACGGTCTCATGAATCTATGCTTGTCTGAACATTGACTGCACAGTAAATTAAGGACTCATCCTGACAGTCCCTGATTAGTTTTAAATTATCCGATTTAACACAAGTCAAGCGGTATACGGGCATCCTGGTAGAGTTATAATTCAGGTCAACACAATCCCACATTTTAGACATGAACCGAATATGTGACGTGACCTCATTTGCCCTCTGACATCCTGGCCAATGAGGAGTAGACCACGCAAGGTTGATGAGATGCTATGGTGGACAACTTATAGCAATCTCCAGGCCAACCGGTTGTGTTGATGCTTCAACACGCAACCAGTGATGTCTCTGGTGGATACCGGAACATTGCGTTCGGGGTCATCTCGGAGATAGGGGGAATCAAACATGCAGGTCGTTGGCAACTCTTAAACAGAACCGAATACTAAATCTTAAGCAAAATTAGTTGACCTAGATGAAAACCTCGGCAGCTGATTATATCACTTTGGCGATGCTTATTCGTAGTTTAGAGTTGAGGGAGTTTCATACTAGAAAAGAAGTAGTTTGATTCACGGTTGAAAATGAAATCAATAATTGAATGAATGAAAAATTTTAATCCAAAAATATAAATTTTAGCATTAGATTTTTCAATAAAAAATATTATATAATTTTGGTACACTAAAATCAAATATAAAACAAAATTTCAGTGAGATATATTTGTCCTTAATCGTCAAATGACAACTTCATTTTGACAATTTGAATGAATGTATATTGATATAGGGACATTGTTGATAACAATGTAGCATGTATCGTTTGGTGTTGCAGGCGAAACTAGAGGTTTAGATCAATCTTTGCAGAGCCGATGGGTAATATTGGTGGGAATAATATATGTGGATAGATCACACGAAATAAATTGTGGTTTTTAAAATAATACTTTCAATAAATTGTCTTAAGATAGAGAACTGACGCGTGAAATAATAATTTTGATACAGTGACAATTAATCCGACACTCATTTGAAAGGATGCATTGAAAATAGGAGAACAGTAGAAGAGATGAGGTAAATCAAAACGTAATCATGAAAATAGAAAGTTTGTAATAGGAGCGTTCACAATATCCGGTGATAGTGAATTTAACAGAAATCAAATACGCACACAGAAGAAATGACGCCTACAATCGAGTCTTGATTGCTGTATAACGAGACAACTTGAGTGACTCCGTGTATTCTTAGGGGAACTGACTTTTAGCAAATCGCGGAGAGGGCGATTTTCCATCCGCAGTATTTTATATGTAAGGATCATGTTTCTCCTTACAATCCTTTGTGTAAAATCTTGGTATTGGATGTGCTGCTTCGTCGCCCAGCAGTAAATTTTACCCAACAATTCAACGTGTTTACGCAGCCACGGTGCTCAAGCTGAGATCATGTATTCTATTGTCAGATGGGTGTAAGTATTTAAAATGCGGGGGATCGTTCTAGTCGTCGCACGAGTAGAAATGCCATATTATACAAACTGTAACTCACTGGCTGCATTTGGCGAAGTCAGGCATCGTGAAACCGGTAGTGGATAGTACGTTTAAAGAAAGACTAGAACCCACCAGTCGTCAATCAATTCTTTGGACGTACACTAGCAGAAGATTAGGTGGGTCATTTGCAATAGTGATCAATGAAATGATGAATGGTGGACAGAATTTACTAGGAGAATCCACGCTTGATCAAGTGATGGCAGGTTGGCACGTTTCGATAAATTTCCAAATTAAAAAGAGATTAATATGAGTTATTGCTCACTCATTTCGGGATAACCTTTCTGTGTTTGTTGGCTATTGTTGAGGTGGCCTTAGCTTTAGCACTTTTCGTATGAATACCACAACCAAGCTTATTCAAACACAATGCACATTTGTATATGCCAAAGACACGGGCTCAATTTATATTTAATCGCATTTGTTAGCCGAATTTTGTACAGTGCAGAAACAGACAGAAGCCGAGAGATCTAGATTAGAAAGGCAAAACCGGGGTAGAAAAGCTAGCTCCATGATATAGCACAAAATCGCATTCAGCGTAGGTTTTATATATATATTCTTGAATGGTTTATGAATCATGTATGTTGCAGTCGTTGTCAATTGAAGTAGGGATGAAGGCTCGTTTTGCTGCACCACAGCTTAAGCCTCAAGAAAGCTGTTGTGTTCATTTCAAGCTTTCAGGTATGCTGCGACGGATTTTTAGAACCTTCCCGCCTGAAACGTTGCCCACCATCATAAAAACCTACTTAATTTCAACCATAGAGAATGCATCACAAGCTTGGACTCCGTTCTTAAAAAGGATATATTATTGCTCGATGAAATATAACATCGTGCAACCAAACTCGTATGTGGTTTCCGGAAACTAGCGTACGAGGAACGATTGCAAAACTTAGACTCCCTACTCCCCTTAAAAGAAGCCATTGAAGTGATGTGATACTAACAGACAAAATATTGAATACCCCACATCATCCTTTAAGACATTTATTCGAATACCGTGAGTCACGACATACACGCAGCAACTAAGCGACACTACAAATTTCCCACTCCCATCTGTTGCCGATATTTTTATATTGTACGTGTCTGTTTCCGTAGGAAAGCCCATTTCGCAACTTTTGTCATTGCTCGCAGAGTCGAAAGGTTCATTCTAAATTTGGATACTTATTTATTGCATAACTATTTAACGACTCTTGCGTATTGACACATGGTAAGTATTCAACTGGACCACACCTGACATTACATGTTTATTTTATACCTGTTTATTTTATATTTTACTATGATTTACAACCAATATTGCATATTCTGGATACAAATTTTATACTATTGCGCATAAATTTCCCTAGTGTTTGTCCAATACACTTAAAAATACAGCTCGTGTTTCTCTCCAAACCCTGATATGCTCCAGTCAATGTTTCATTTCCCTCTACCTGTCTCGTCATCTACTTGTTCTATTCCTGTCTCAACTCTTTCGGATCGTCGTTTTGTGTGTTCAGCCGAATCCTGGTCAGTATCGACATGTGGGCCCGTGGAATTTGCGTGCAAAACGTCGGTTTGGTGGTAAACTACGACCTCCCCGCCGCAACGAATGATCAGTTACAACGGATCGGTCGTTCCGGAAGATTCGGTGGTCGCGGTCTGGCTGTCACTTTCGTTGCTGGCGCAGAAGATATCAAGCGGCTTTCATCTATCGCTCGCTACTATCGAGCTTCAATCGAGCCAGCTCCCAGCAATTTGGAACATATGATGGTCCATTTGAGTCCATCCAAACAGTCTGAGCTTGATTCCAATCCAACTCCTGCGCACAATCTTAATAGTGTCAATCTGGCGAACGCCCTGAAAAAGAAAAACAAGACTAAGAAAAAAACGCAGTCGTCCGAAACCTGTATGAATGCTACAAACCGTTGATATTTTGAAATTATGAATTTTTTTAAATCAGTCCAGTTTTCTGTGATAACTCTTGTGCAGTTTGGAATGAGTTTTATATATCACCATGTTTGCATTTATGTAACCTGCGATGTCTCATCCCATTTAGGGAGATGTAGTGATGTCGGTATTTGCATCAGATCTATCGAGGTCAATCCTGTTTTTCCGGCTAGAGGTAGTGAGCTTCATGCTGAACCAGGCTGGAGATTCACTACCACTTCCCGTTCTTTTTTCTTCCTCATATATGTCTAGGCCTGGGCAACCTGGCAGTATCTTCGCCCACGTGCAGTCACTGACTCTGCGGCACTTTGACTGGATCAGGCTTGTGCTCTAATACCATACCATACCATTGACACAGGCTTCGAGGACCAAATCCTACGTTAACCACGTCAACTCCTGTGTTTCGCTTCCGCTTGTCAATTACGCCCAAATTCACCCCGCAGGTCAACCTTTGCAACGCCGCTCACTTTCATCTGATTTGTCAGTCGATTTGCACCAACAGGTTCACTTACAGCGTCACCACATTGAGTTTGTTTGAACGACCTTGAAGCGTTTATCGTTGACCTTTTGCTCCTGTGTCGCTTGAACCACTCTCAAGCAATTCTTTCGAAACCTGAGTTACTGCAGGTTTGCGATTGACTTCGTTGGTCGTTTCGCACTTCCCGCTTTTGTTTTGTCACGGGGAGTGGTGGTCTGCATGTCATCCATGTGATCAGCACTCATTGCTAATGCATTTTCCACCTCTACACTATCATTGTGCGACAATTATGGAAATTCGCCACGTGATCTTACACACTTCTACAACACTTGTTATTCTGGCCACAGGGTTTCCTCAACGGTGAATTCCAATTTGTGACTCTTTATATGTGTGTGATCAGCTTAGACTTGCCTTGAAATTTTGTCGTTACGTTCTATGGGATCGATTATACACTCTGTTCCGCTCTACTCTCTCTTAGCTTTGTGATTCATGTGCTTTCCGTCACATCTTAGGTCCTTTGGCTTGTTTGTCGTATTTTGCGTACTTTAGGGTATTGTGGAGAGTTTATTATTTATGTTTTGGGACTACTTATCAGTACCAATTCCTTCGAAATATTCACAAAGTTTATTACAACGGTGCGCATCGGAGGCACTGGACTCGAGTTTCGCTGTTATTTATGCTCATCAGTGGGCATGTCCTCTGCAATCAGTCTCACTCAAACACCGGACCATCACCATTGTAATCCCACTTCTTACTGCTTGAGGTACTGTCCACCACGAAAACAATCAGCTGCATTTGTCAGTCAATTCGAAATTTTCTGGACGGTCTGCTCTTGATCTCTGGAGGAGATTTTAGAATAGAAGAAAGAGACGTCGAAAGAGAACTTGAATTTGTGAAGAGAGAGATCGAGGCGGTGGCAAAGTCAAACTTAAACAAAAGTGCATCGCTAGCTACTTCATGAAAGCGTAAGATTGGACTGTCAGTGTGTGTGCAAGATGTGTTTACTAATTCGTCTTAGAATAAATTTACAATTAATAACATGAAATTGGATTCAATGTTGTGATCTGTGTGCTGTGGCGTCATCTAATCATCAAATGGATTATACTCATGCAGAAACACACAAAGTAAGACATTCTTTCCTTGTTTAAACGTGTACAGAAAAACGGCCGCAAAATCACATGTCTATCAATGCGTTTTACTTAAAACATATTCCGCTTTTAACGAACGTTTTACTGTCACCCCAGAGATTCGTTGTATATATATATATATATATATCGCACCTTGTTCTGACGTGGGAAATTTCATATAGGACCGGGCGTCGCAATCTCTTTGTGTATGGATCATCAGCGATGGGTTTTCACAATGTTCCGTCAACCACAGATTGAGATGTTTGGGTCTGTGACTTTACCCAAAGGGGGATACGGCGCGATATTATTCTCATCTCTAAAATTGTGTTGATGGAAGGACATTCACTAAGACAAGTTTTTCAGAGTGTGATGAGAAAGTGACACACGAACTTACTTTATCACTTCACATTTCTATATTTGATTGTTGGCGCCAATTAAAATTCCATAGCTCAATATGTGGTGGGTTCTCCTTGCCTGACGATACTTAAAGCGGAAGCGGACTGATATATGCAAAGGAACATCATTCATGATCCATATATTTCGATAGGCTCTACTTGTTGTATGCTTTTATTTTTCACGTCCATCCTGTAAAGTTTTAACGCGAGAACTTTTATAACCATAAATCCTCGAACCCTTCTTTGACTGTAAACAACCTATATTAGATTTAAATGTCGAAATGCAAGTTCTTGTTAGCTTTGCTGCAGGTTATACTCCAAAAAACTCCTCATCATTTGATGAAAAAGTAAACAATTCTGAAAATTTCTCTCAGATTACATAGAATGTTGAAACTGGTATGTTTTAATGCGGAAACACAAAAATATTCTTTAAGGGCATTGATTCAATTACTCAACTTATCTCACAATAGTATAAACTGCTTCCATTCATCCAAAAAGTGTCATTCGTCCAATGTTGTAATCACTAAGTTTATTTTAAAGGCAAAGTAAAGTTTTTAAGGCTACTAGCTACTGAGTTTGTATCTACACTTCTCACCTTCTCGCAGATAGTTATTTGGTTTTTACGCTTAAAAACACGAGAAAATGAGCGTGACAGTAGGGTTTATCGTCCAGTGTTGTAGCAAATCATCATGACCATCTTCGATCTCGTTTATTCTTAAAATGTTCAAGGAAATTCGAGGTTTTTAATGGTCTAAAAAGCAACAAGCTTAACGACAACCTTAGGATGGTATAAATTGAATTTTAAGTGTTCTTTGGAGTCACCGCATTTAAAATGCTCGTAGAAACATCACAACAGACAGTATGGCTGGCATTGGACAAATTCTACGGAGGAAAGCATGGATCTTCTCCAAAATTTGTGTCAAAAGTTTTTTAATGGCGCTTCTATTTTAATGGTGCGTTTGTGGGCCAGATCCGCTATTATCTACCTTGTTTAATCAGCGAAATGGTGATTATTCAAATCATCCTGCAACCCACGTATCCACACACTTAAACTGCGACAACAAATATGGTGGAATAATACCCAACTTCTCGGTAAGTGATCCTGAGTTCACAACTCCTCTGGGTTCAATGCTCATTTGTGACAGGGACTTGTCTACTGAATTTCAATTCTATTTTTTTAAAAGCTAGTTTCGTAGTTAACTTAAATATGCATTGTCGCCAAGGTTGTTAAGGATCGTTTGTCTACTTTCACAGTGAAGTTATCCGATGTCGCAAGAATATTTTACTCTCTATTGTGCTGCTTACATCCTACTCACTTAAACAACACCCGAATATTTTGGTCATTTATAAGGCCTCAACCTCTTGGCCTGGAATCATTTGTGGTTCCGTATTTGAACATTGCTGTACTTTGTAAAAACCCAATACAATAGTGGAATACATGTATAACTTTGTTTAGCTTTTCAGTTTATTTGCGCAATTGAACAACTTGTTTCTTTTGCATTTGTTGCGCTTTTAACTCTATGAACAGATTCGCCTCACGGCTCACTGAACCAAGTTTGCTGTTTTCACCCAATGATTGAACATATCTCGAAATCATTCGTGTAGTATTATCAACCACCCCAAAGATTGTCCTGTTAACTTTTGCTTGCATTGATTAGTTGGCAATTTTGACAACTACCTATAGTCAAACCAGCCACCCCAGGCAAGGAATTCTCTCATGAAAACTATTGAAACTTTGGGGCAAGAATATATTGTGATGTAAAAATTGTGGTAGAGTATGAAGGCAAGATGAAACAATACAACAACACATGGATCACAAATTGACAAAAAGATAAATGGCATTAATTTCACGGAATCAAATAACAAATCAACATTTGAATTGTGTGGCGCGGATGGCATCGCAGTTTTGAAATTGAAAAATGAAATGCTTGTTGAGTAGGAGTGTGTCTCCGGATTGCCTTAATATATTGAGAAACTCATCGTCGCCTTCGAAATAGCTTCATGAATGGCATATCAATGGTTCTAATGTCCCCGGTTATATCCAGCATCGAGACGATTATTGGTCGACCAAGTTCATCCAATACTTCCTCGAGATCCCCATTAGCACTTTGTGAATTGTTTGTTTGTGCGTTGAACGTATTATTGCGAAAATACGATTGTGGCACTGGCAACCAGACAATTGGTTCTTCCTGCTGCGTCATCTCATCGATGCCAAAAAGGCTGAATGGGTTTCGTGGTGTCTCATTCGATTTCGAGTTTGGGTTACGACCCGCGATGTAGTATGTTCGATGTGGTGGCGTGTGTGGCCTTTCGACTTGCGATTGAGGCATTGATTCCTCCGCATTGTTCTCCACGGGGAAGTTGAACAAGTTTCTTGAATCTGTTGAAGAAAGCAATCGTAGTGGTGCAGTTAGGTGTTGATTAGAAGTAAATGACTTTTGATCAAATTTATCGTATATGCTTTAAACACTAGTTGTCCAGTAATCACTATAAACTAGGTTTTGAGAGAGCGGTTCATGGCTTCTATTTTACTCTTACAAATTTCAAACTGAGAGCGGCACAAAGACTTACGCGCAAATCGTTCCATCGTTTTAATGTGTACGAAGTTTGTTCCAAACTGACAGCTTTATGAAACTCATTTGTTTAACTATTTTGTTTAAATCTGTATGACAGACTGGTCTTGCATGAAAATAGCTTATTCGACCAATAGAATGATTAGTTTTTTCATTGTCCACACGGATACATGACCTGAGCGTTTAGGGGGAGGCGGTATAAAGCAATCTGCACATGCAAACACACACGGACACACTAACTCAACGCAGGGGGCGTCGAAGGAGCAGTCTTACAACAGAAAAAATGTAATTTGATGACGCAAGCTTTTCATGCCTCCTTAGTCAAGATGACCCGGACATGGACAGCCCGGTAACCGCCCAGAGTCAGACATAATGCCATTGTCATTGTGACAAAACATGTCATCACAATTAATTCTTGCAAACATATAATTTAGTGGCCCCTGTCTAGACATACGCGTGATCACAGCGGAGATCCAATCAATAGACGGCGCAGAATCACACCCTGGAAAAAAGACATGTCCTTGATGGGAAGTCGAATCGGACTGCATGATGATGATGATTGAGTTTGATGCCCATGAAAGGTCCATATCAAGTTCCAACTGAATTTTTTATTCACATCATTCAAGTAAATAGTATCGTACAATCCGACATTTTTATAATTTAGCCATTGCTAAAGACCCTCCTTAATAGTGGCTTCAAAGCCTTTTTTACATACATATATGAGAGGCACAATATAACACATCTGATTAATTAATTTTGGTTATTCAGTATAATTTCACCTGGCATTGTAGTGATTTGACGGCATTATACTTAATTCAGATGCCCGCATAAGGTTTTACCTTATGAAAGTAATCGTAAAGTACTTTTATGTTATAGGATAATCATTCGGTTCAATTTCAAAACGGGAAATCACGAGCCTGGATGAAGGCAAAGTGTAACACAGTCGAAGACTGAACGTGGATTAAGCTACTGTCGAGATACCCAGGCCTACACAGATAATGGCTGTGATGAGTTCAGCGTGTTTCCACACGCAGCTCAGTACTGGTGGCATATTAATATAACACTATTGTTCAAAGTCACACAGCGCTGTGTACGGTATACTCGTTGTTGATTATACGTATCCCAGTAAAATGCGTGGTTGACGATGTTGAGTGTCTGAGGAATTCTCTACCTTGCTGAGATTCATCATCTAGCAGAACTCAGAAAGTTTTATGGTAGATAAAGCAATAAGCTTAACAATAACCACATGATGACAGGTATATGGAGTTAAATTACAAAATCTCTCGAAAATAAATAAGGACAGTCACATACCGCATGGCTCGTCATATACTCATCCAGTTAAGATGCGAAAACCCCAATATATTCCGAGCGTGTGATTTCTTCAGGCAAAATGTTCCAAGTGAAACAAATTCTTACTGAGAAAAAAATTCAACAAATACCCAATCAAGAATGCGGAATGCTGAAAGCCTACGGATGTTTTCGTATTCGAGTAAGGCCATTGGGCTTTAGCACGTGTTTAAGGGGATAGTTCTCAGTATGCAAAATTTCGAATGCCAACAATGAGTCATTCTTGGTCGACACGAAGGAAACGCAAACGTACCTTCTAACTGCGGATTGCTGTTTACAGAGATGATTACTCAAAATGTTCTAAATGTATTTCGTTTATTGTATCTCGTGGTACGTTAAATAAGTTACGCCAGTCGAGAGGCCACACACGCCACAACATCTAACATACTTCATCGCGGGTCGTGCACCAAACTCGAGATCGAATGAAACCCCACGAAACCCATTCAGCATTTTCGGCATTGACGAGACGATGATGCGCGATGTTCCCGTTTCCTGATACGTTACACCGCCTGGTCCCAATGTGCATTGAAGTCTCGAATACGGTTGTTATGAAATTGGACCAACGGAAAGAATAGTCGAACGTGGACGACGACAGCCAAGCAGTTTGGTAGCGGTGATGGCAGGCCTTCCGGAAATCCGTCAACGCGTGGTAGACATTTCGGAACATTTTGCCAGGGTTGATTCGGGGATAGCAACGGAGATGTCTGCTGAATTGTTGGGTCCTGTTGAGTCACACTCTCCAGGACATAACGAAACATCACGATTCCAAATGTCATCTCAAATTCCCCAGGAATCACCTTTACTACAATATAGACCGGAACGGTCGGGTTTATTTTTACAAAATTTAAACCAGGATGAATTGGTTCCGCGCGTTATGGACTTCGAAGGAATGAGCAGAACAGTAGCACAAGAGGAAGAACAAATTGTCTGGCTACCAGTGCCACAATCGTCTTTTGGCAATAATGCATTCAACGCACAAACAAACAATTCACAAGGTGCTAATGGGGATCTCGAGGAAGTATTGGATGAACTTGGGCGACCAATAATCGTCTCGATTTTGGATATAACCGGGGACATTAGAACCATTGAGATGCAACGCATGAAGCTATTTCGAAGGCGCCGTTGAGTTGGTCAATATGTTACGGCAATCCGGTGATGCACTCCTACTCAACAAACATTTCATTTTTCAATTTCAAAACTGCGATACCATCCGCGCCACACAATTTAAATGCCGATTTGTTATTTGATTCCGTGCTCTCAATGCCATTTATCTTTATGTCGATTTGTGATCCATGTGTTGTTGTATTGTTTCTTCTTGCCTTCATACTCTACCACAATTTTTACATCACAATATATGCTTGCTTCAAAGTACAATAGTTTTCATATAATAATTCCTTGCATGGGTTGTCTGGCATTTGCCAAAATTGATAACTGCTCAATGTAAGCAAAAGTTAACAGGACAATCTTTAGGGTGGTAGATAAATCTACACGAATGATTTTGAGATATGTTTAATCATTGGGTGTAAACAGCAAACTTGGTTCAGTGAGCCTTGAGGCAAATCTGTTCATATAGTTATAAGCGCAACAAATGCAAAAGAAACGAGTTATTCAATTGCGCAAAGAAACTGAAATGTTAAACAAAGTTATACATGTATTCCACTGTTGTATCGGTTTCCTACAAAGTACGACAATGTTTAAATACGGAACCACAAATGATTCCAGACCATGAGGTTGAGGCCTTCTTTGTCGGGGGCATCGAGGTTATCTTTCACGTCATTGTTACAATCCAACGAGTGATGAGTCAGTGCATTTGGCGGTGCAGTTGTTTATCGATCGGTAACTACTGGTGGAGTGAATGCGTTGGATCGAAGCGACGCGATCCAAGCGGTAAAATGCGAACGAGTTGGATAAAAGTGATGCGGTTGAACGAGTTTCGATCTGATAGAGTTGATAAAACTATCAGTCAATTCGAAGTGATGTGATCTTCTCAACAGTATTCGAACAGGGACAAAAATCTGAATCGCCCGGGATATTGCACGCGTCGGTAAATTTGTGTTAAAACTTGAAAATTGGGTTTCAAGAATTCAGCTTGCTGGGAGTTGAAATTGGCATATTCCGAAAGAGCAAATTGAGACGAGTTCAAGGATATATGAACCGTCCAGCTCAGAAAAAACGAGTGAGGAAATAAATCCAACTGTATGAGAGCACAAATATATGCGTCCGCACAACACGTAAGTGAAATCATTCGTTTGATTGTAAATCATTTGTTTCTCTGTTTTGTCGCACTCGTGAATTTTTTCAATCGTAACGGATTATTAGCTTCACAAAGTCGGTTTTTACTGTCGTTGACCGTGGGAGGACAAGAAATTAGTTAAGTTTACATTGATATCATATATTCAACTGTAAATCTGCTCAAAGTTTCTTCAACGCGACTGGAGTTATTTAATTACCATGTATTGTTTGCTTATGCCATGAAATAACAATATTTAATAATTGTAATGTGTAGCTCGAATCACCTTTGTAAGTGCGGCTAATGTGAGCCACACATTAAATTTGTAATCCGTGAGCGCCTCGATGGCCTAATCAAGAATCACAAGATGATGCTGTGTTTGAATATCCAGGTTCGTTGTACGAACCCTATGTATGTGGAGTGGCTGTCAGCATGTATACTCATTGTCCAATCAGAATGCATTAGCTGTCAGTGTATCTATCTCTGTATTCTAATTCCCATGATTGATTCATATGTTTGTTGACGTATAGTGAAAACACATGTGTCGCTCTGATCTTGACTTTTCTACATGGTGACGCGGGTGGTGACAATGTACAGTAGCATTCAAGTATAACTTTGTTTACCATTTATCCACTGTTTCAGGGCTCACTGAACCTAATCTAACTGTTTCCACATTATGACGGCAAACAGCGAAAAACCGCTATTTGTTGTAAGTACGGGGATGTGAACAACACATCACTAAAGCGAATATGTGTTCGGTTGCATCCTGCCCATGTTCTACAAAACGTTTGAGCAATTCGGAACGTAATTTATTCTTTTGATCCATATTATTTTGCCTCAGTCTTCATACCACCGCACATTTGTAGTTCAGCCAACCCTACGCGGTGATTCCGGAACGTTCTACCTAACATACTTTTTCATTTCGACTTGATGTTAAAACCAGCGTTTGATTGTATTTACAGCCTATAATTTTCAAAAATGCCGAGCAGTATCACAGATCCATGTTTTCAATTGTTTTAAACTGTCAGCCAACGTCCGACTAGAAAGGTCTCAAGTTTAAGTAGCATACCAATGTTTCAACGCTCAATGTACGTCATAATTTCACTCCATTCCATTAGTATAAATAAATTGACGATACCTGCGTAATAACTCATGCTAAGTATTCAACTCGACTATTCGTGATATCACATGATTGTGTTGTCCCTTTTGATGAACAAATATGTGTACACATTTTACAACTGATTATTTCACCGAAATCTGGTTCGGCATAACATCCTCGACAGTGAAGGCGATGCACGTTTTAAAATAAAAAGCTTCTGCTTGAAAAACAGGCGACGATAACTATGACATCGAGCTTTGACAGATCTGGCCTTCTAAATAACAACTGTTTGACTATTATCCATTGGGCTCACAAGTTGCAACTAGTCATTCCTGTTCATGACAGACGTGGCCACAAGGTCATTATTATAATTGAAAACATTTCTGCACGATTTATTCCATTTTTCGCAACAAGAAACACAATGTAATGTGTTGCTCACATCCCCCGAACTTACAAACCACTACCGGTTTCTGGTTATTTGCCGTCATCAGGTGGAGACAGTAGGATTATGTTCAGTGAGCCTTGAAACCGTGATAAGTGGTAAACAAAGTTATACTTGAATGCTACTGTTATATAAGGTGGTACAACGAACCACGAGGTACAAACACAGAATCACAAAGTGATTCTCGGTCAAGCACTCAAGGCGATTTTGGATGATCAAAGTTATGTGTTGCTCACATCCCACGCATTTACACAACACTACCGCTTTCTGACTGTTTGCTGTCATCAGATGGAGACAGTAGGATTAGGTTCAGTGAGCCTTGAAACCGTGATAAGTGGTAAACAAAGTTATCCTTGAATGCCACTGTTACATAGTGTTCGCACAACGAACCACGAGGTTCAAACACAGAATCACAATGTGATTCTTGGTCAAGCACTCAAGGCTCTAATGGATGATGGAGACAGTAAGATCAGATACACCGAGGCTTGAAACGGTGGATTAGTGTTAAACAAAGTCATACTTTAATGCTATTGTTTCATAAGGTTCGCCCAACGAAACACGATGTTCAAACACAGAATCACAAAGTGATTCTTAGTCAAGCACTCATGTGAGCAACACATTACGTTGGTCATCCATAAGCGCCTTGAATGGTTGACTAAGAATTAATTTGTGATTCTCTGTTTGAACTTCGTGGTTCGTTGTACGAACCCTATGTATCAGTGGCGTTCAAGAAACCCAATAATTTTAACCTCTGATTATCATTCTATTCAATGTTTGAACATATTTGTATTTGAATTTCAAGCAATATATTGAAATTCTAGAAAGAATAATCACAACGTTTGCCCCATCATCATGCGTAAGCAGAAATCTCTCGTAGTAAGTGCTTAGAAGTAACAGGGTTAGTCCAAACACATATTGCCGTGTTTATCAAGGTTAAATCACACACTTTCTCTGCACAAAAATTTCAATTACTGACTTCAAATTAAATTTCCGTGAACACTATATGTTTTTTTCCACAAACCTTGATACAACGAAGAAGAGATGCAGAGTTAATATATATAACGATGTTTTAGTGCTGTTACCCGATCTCGTTATTCATCTTAATTACCCGATATTAACATGTGTATCCGTTAAATCGGTCAGTTTGAAAAACACACCTTATTTTAAACATCTATATCCCGAAAGTCTCGTTCCTTTGTACCAACTGATGTCTAATTTTCATGAATTCGGCTATCTTCACTGTGGTGGTTGTGTATATCCTAATTTTGTTTGAATAAAAAAGTAGGTTTTATAGGGATTCATAATTTTTTCAACATGACCAAATTTCCAGGTATGTTTCATTTTTAAAGATGACAACAGATGACCAATCGACTGGTACTGATAATGGAAATACTGGTTTATTTGATCGCTCCTCTCCGCATTAATTTGACAACTAAAATGATGGGTTTGTTATATTTGGTTCGAATGTAACCCATTGATTCACTTTAGCACTGGAGTTCAGTTAAATTTGCACAGAACACAATGTCACTGAGCTGCTGCTCGATCACACAGCCTTCTTATGAAACGCCAATTGCTTCCCAACGTACCTTTTGTGAAGTCGTCTGATGGGAGAATATTTATGGATGCCAGAAGAAAAATTCTCATAACATCTTTGGAACGAAATTTGTGGGCAATCGGTTAGAGCAGTTTTCGGTAACATTCCACTCGTGACACAGAAGCTTCGTCACATAAAGTGTGAAGTAAAACGTTACCCAAACCTGCTCTAACCGATTGCACACAAATTTCTTTCCATGATGAACGCACGACCGGTTCCAAACGTATTCCAATCAATCACTTATGACGGCTAGTTTAACCAGAAAACCAACTGCCAATCTGGCATCAAACTTGATTGCCATTCGAATCTGGGGAAATTCGAATATAACGATAGAGACATACGAGTTGACAGCCATTAAACATTCTGGCGAACATCAACTGCTCTTACAAAAAACCGGACTAAAAATGGCCTATTATTTCACATCTAACTTGAAATACTTCGTACCAACTGATAGTCATGCCACGTCAACTATCGTACTTCTTTGTACACTGCGTCATTGCACGCCATTTGTAAATAATAGTTTTTGAACCCAAACCGCAAACCTCAAAATTAATTGCACAGGCTACGTGTGGACGTGCAAATTTGTGCTCGTATACTTTTGGATTTTATTGCTCGCTCTATTGACGGATCTAGACCGTTCTTATATCATTGAATTTGTCTCAACTTCCTTATTTGGAATATACTATTTTCAAGTCGGAGAAACGTGAATCCTTGAAAATCAAAATTTTCTAGTTTCTACCCAACATTGCTTCTAATCCAGAATAACGCAACAACTCGTATACCATCAGGAAGATCTTACTATTTGGTATTTACTGACAGTTATTTCAACACTGTCGGATCAAATCTCACAGAACAGCCTTTGCGTGAATGTGTACGCCATTTTACTGTCCGTTGGATTGCACTGCATCGCATCGACTCGTTCTTGCACTCAACCGAGAAACACTGATCGATAATCGACCGCTTCGCCCAGTGTATCGACTCGATCTCGCGAAATTGTAACGATGACTGACAACATGACCTTAAACGGACCTGACGATGATGCTTGTAAAAAGTGCAAACTTTTTCAAAAGTTGGTTAGTCCCAGATCGCGTCAAGTTAAATGTTACTTGTGTTCAATTGCTATTCATGCGAACTGTGAAAAGTATTTATCACCTGAATCTGTGACTCTAATTAATAATGAAAAATTACCAGGCATTTGCTATATATGTAATCCATGCAGATTGAAAGTAACTAGTGATTTATCAAGATCCGTAAACTCTGATTCAATTATGGAAAGACGCATGTTCGCTGTAGAGGCGAACCTTAAATGGCTTGAAAACACGTTAGAGTCTTTCCAAACATTTGCGTGTCAGAAAGCGCTGGAACCAGTTCTAAACGCAGTCCCTAACCACATTAACCGCAAGTCTTACAGGGAAGCGCTAACTACTACGGAAACGCTGATTTTTCCCGAAATCGACCAAAGTCCCTTCCCACAGCTCGGTACGACCGATGAGTCTGCGAATCAGACCTGTAGTCAAGTGAATGAAAGTGCTGAATTATCGAACCGTGTGCATTAGCTTAGACCGAAGACTTTGAACACTAAAACCCCCCCAAAGACAAACATTGATGATCTAAGGTAATTTGTAGTAATCTCGTTGAATCAACTTCGCCATCGCTAAAGCAACGCGAAGCAGATGACAGGAATCAATGGAATGACCTTTGCAGAAGCTTAGACATCACTGCCTCACCTGCGTCGCTGACGCGATTGTTTAGACCCCCGAACTCACCTCGTGCGAACACACCCAGTTTACTGCGTGTAGTGCTCATGTCCATCCAAGATGTAGAAAATATGTTGCTCGCCTCATCTTTCTTAGTTGTGAACAAATCGACTGTGCTAATATTTCTGGACGTTCCTTGGGAAGAACGGCAAATTCGTGGTAATAATCCGGAACTAGCAAAAGAGGCTACAAATCGCAGAGCTGTTATAGTTCATGGTGTACCCATTTCGAACGAAGTAGAATCCAGCAAACGTCTGCAACACGATTGCAGTGAATGGAGATTTTTACAAGAGATCCTAGGTTTAAAGGATATAATAACTACTCATGTTATGCGCCTTATACCGAAAAAAGAAACGCATCAGCCTCCTCCTCTCAAAATATCATTCCGCACAGATGAGATGAAGGATAGAATACTAGAGGCGTGGTATCAATGTCGAAAATTTGCACCTCCTGAAATTCGTATTCGGGCTGTATACGACATAAAACGCACGAACACCATTGTTCCTGAAATGACTTCGCTACCAAGTCAATCAAATGCACCTGAGACAAAAAAACGTGGAGCAGCCGACCAATTCTGGGTCGGCGAATCCACTACTATGAGCTCTTCATCTGCAACAAAAATAAAATCTCTATCATGCTGTTACACCATTGCTCAGAGCTTTCTGTACAAGTTCACTGAACTGTATTCACGTGCGACCGTGGCGTCTTGAGATTTGATTGCGGTGACAGAAACCTGGTTGTGTAATTCTATACACGACTCTGAATTTAAAATTCCTCACATGATGATTTATAGAAAAGATCGAGCAACAAAAGGTGGCCGTGTCCTCCTCTACTTACACGAAATGTTCCAGTTATTCTCCAATGTTTATTTTTTATAATTCGGCTCACATTTGTCTAGCATGTGGTAACCTGACACTTTATTAGCTCAAGTATTATTTCATTGTGCCGTACTTTATACATTTTATCATATTTTATCATATTTTTATTTTGTGTAGAAATTAATGTTTTCGTGTACACGAGTAAAGTCATTCTATTCTTCTTCTTCTTCTTCTAAAGCATAAACTGCACTATGCTTCTCTCCCCCGAGTTAGATGTCCAAGATACATTGTTTTGCTCTTTTGACTTACATGATAAACGTAAGTGTCTCTTAGCATTGATTTATCGCCCCCTTCTTCATCATCTGCCGCTGACACTGTTCTTTCTAATGCAATACGTTTTGCATTGAAGCTCACATATTCACGTTCGCTCCTTCTCAGTGATTTTAATGCACCGACCCTTGCAACACACATTACAGGTGACGATTCGAAAGCTTTCTTCAAGAAATAATGAATTGCACCCCTCTTTACAACCATGTACAACAACCAACGCGATTTCGATCTGAACAAACACCATCTACCCTGGACCTCATACTTACAAACGAAGAACTCATGATAGAATCTGTTTCCTATACAGCTCCATTCGGATTAAGTGATCATGTTGTCATGACATTTGATTATATTTATCAATACGAACCTGCAGGAAATACTCAACGAACGTATAAAACTGTGAAATATGACTTGCTTCGAGCTCTTGCTACTGCAAATCGATGGGATTTCCTTGAACTCAAATCAGCTAAGGAAATCTGGGAAACGTTTTACAGCAAGCTTCGTATTATTATTGACTTATCATCGAAGGTGAAAATAATATCCAGCAAACAGCGTCTGAAAAAGCCTCTCAGAAGCAGTACTCGGAAATGGATGTGTAAGAGTGACAATGCCTGGTTCAAATACTTGGACGATCCTTCTGGGATAACTTGGTGCAACTACACCTTATTGCGAAATAAGCGTGTCTGCCTCATTCTAAAAGACAGAAAAGATTACCAAATCAGTCTTGTCGAAAAATTCATTATAAATCCCAAAGCATTATATAGACACGTCAACGACCTCCGGGAGATTAAAATGGGAATACCGCCACGGGCCTCTTGTACTGGATTAGTGACGTCATTTAAAGATTGCGCTAACATTTTCCGACAACAATTCGCATCAGTTATCTCAGAAAAGTCGACCGATGGTAGGTTTGCCAATTCTTCACGGGGTGGAGTTTCCCCCCTACGTTGTTCAAACAAAATTAATGACGATGAAGAGAACAGGCTCACTCGGTATAGACAATATACACGCAAACATTTTGTACAATCTATATTCCGAGTTGGCAATACCGACATCTGACGTTCGAGGATAGCTTTGTACCAGAAACTTGGAAAACTGCCCTGATTAGTCCCATCTACAACAGTGGCAAAAGAAATGATCCATTAAACTATCGCCCGATAGCCTCATAACCAGTGATATCAAAAGTAATGGAGTCGATGATAGCTGATGCCTTACGGAATCACTCTGGAATTAATAATATAATCTCCGAGGCACAGCATGGATTCAGGAGAAAAACGATCCTGCCTGACAAACTTGCTATTAGCAAAAGAATCTTGGTCTGAGCTACTGGATGCCGTCAACTCCGTGGACGTAATTTATATGGTTGATTTTTATGGTTGATATCTCGTGAGATGTACGTGAGAGTCAAAAACGAACTATCCGAATCGATTAAAGTTTCCCGCGGTGTCCCACAAGGATCAGTCCTCGGACCGCTTTTGTTTTTAATATATATAAACGACTTGCCTACTGTATTACAGTCGTCCGTGCTTATTTTCGCTGATGACGCAAAGCTTTGGCGCAAGATAAACTCCACAGACGACACACAGAACCTGCAACGGGATCTCGATATGATTCACACTTGGTCCATAGACAACGAAATGCCCCTGAATGCTTCGAAATGCAGCCTATTGTCTCTCAACAGCAAGTCGAGCAAAGAATATTATCTTGGTCTCACTGTTATTAAACCCGCCTCCTCCGAAAAAGATTTAGGTGTGATTATCCAATCAGACTTAGGAAACTCAATGCAATGTCGACTGGCTGCCTGCAAAGCTGAAAACAACTTGGGTCTCCTTAGAAGAGTCCTAGGTTCGTTTGACCCCAATATTGCCTGCAAATTGATTTCAACGTACGTCCGTCCTCATGTTGAATATGCTATATCGGCATGGGATCCTTGGTTGAAAAAAGATATTCTGCTATTAGAAACTTCACAGCGCAGAGCGACAAAACTAGTCTTTGGACTATCAAATTATCCATACGAAACGCGACTTAAATTATTGAATTTGCATTCGGCTGAATACAGACGGAAACGAGGAGCACTATTATTCATTTTGACAGTGCCTAATCAGACAAATCATCCTTGCGGTCGTTTGGTTTTTATATTTTAGATAACACATGTCTGCGAGGTCACCAGTCGAAACTTTACCAACAGCACAGCAGGTTGAACTACCGCAAATATGCAATGTGCATTTGTGGAACAGTTTACCTACTCTTGTGGTACAATCTGGAACCGTTAAAGTTTTCAAGAAATCACCAGATATCCACATGGACAAGTATGTTTTTCATGTTTGAAAATAATCTAACAATATTTTGATACATTTTACCATCCGACCCGATGTACACTTTTGTGGGTCTTGTAAAGCATAGCTTTTTACCTGCATATAATCTATGAATAAATCTATGAATAATTACAATCAATCCCTGCTGTAAGTTTCATGCAATGCTTGCAAACCGGAACTGTGTGAATCTCTCTATATATGCTCCAAAACATAGACAGAAAAAGATACTCTTCCAACTCAAAACATTCATACAGAAAACGTGTATTTTCCAACATTGAAAACAATAAAGAGTACTGCTAATATTACGAAAAATATATTTATTTAAAATCGAAATAAGTGCATTGAGAAATGATATGTGTGAATTGAAGTAGCTCATGCTAGCTATCATACCAACTATGCCATGCATGCCGCCATGCTTTCATGCCGAACAATCCTTCACGTTCTCGATCGTATCTCCGCTCGTAGTCTTGTACGCACTCACCGGGTCCTGAATTGCTGAGAAATGCGAGGAACTTTTGCGGCAAACCATGACTTTAATATCGTGAATACAAAAAAGCGTTTGGCACAGATCTCGGGATTGATACACTCGCTCGATTGTTTCCGGTCGGAATTGTTGATGTGTATAGAACACACTGACAGTCGGTGGCTGGAGGTGTTGCCCGACTTCGCATCTTCGGATCACAAGTTCCCGAGTGATTGTTGCGTTTCTGTTTACAAGGCGTTATGCTCCTTCCTGGATTAGAAAGAAAATTTGAGAATACTTTTAGCAATTCATTTGCTGGCCATATAATTTGCCACGATCAACAGTTTGTTTTATTTTGTAGTAGAACGAGTGGTCGTACTATTCTTTGAAATATGTACGGAAATGTGATCCCGTAGGAACCCATATCAATAATAATCCGTAATCGTATGGCGACGCTCATCCGTTTATTAGGGGTAGACAATATCTCTCAATGTAGCTAATATAACGAACACTTGAATATATGACGGTTGGTTTGAACATTTTGTTGCATGAATGTGATTTTGAAAATCTTCATGCGTCAACTGAACCCAAATATATGGCCTTGAGATTTAAGATACACGATTTTTTCGCAAAACTAAACGTAAAAATGGTATGCTTGAGAAATCAGCTTCCTTTTTCTATCCGGAATATCTCTGTGCTTGACTTTCTAATCATTTGTAACCATAACATGCGAATTGGAACGGTAATATGATAAGCATATGCATATATTCTCAGCTGTCGAATTTTGAGAAAGTGAATTTTAAATGCTAGAACACGGTTGCCAGATGGTGTTAAAAAGCACGCATCATAGCAACCGTGTCAATTTATCAAGCGATCTTATAAATTCAGCTCATCAATTCATCCATTTTAACTGTCATGTTGAATAGAACATGTATGTTCATGTTGGTTGTGCGTGCTTTTGTGTTAGCTGAGGAGGATTTACAGCATGAGGTTAAGGGTCAAATGAGGTTGTGTCCTAAAGCCTATCGTTGTGTTTAGAGCTCGGTAACAGACAATACCATATTGGTCAATTGAAACCATATTTTATTGAACTGTCACAAACACATTTCAAGTGTTGGCAACGTCAGAAATAGTAACTACCTGGCATGGAATTTTGCCACGTTGAAGTAGAAAATGTTTTAAAGCATGCGAAACATTCAAGAAATGATTGCGCAGTTTTCAAAGCTTTATTGCAAATGATAAAGCTGGTTTGTCGACCCTCTGACTTTGAGAACACTATAATCCCATATATTTTTAATTCACCGCTTACTGAGGGCTCACAATTCAACGCTATCTACAACATGAAAGAGCAAACTATACAAGTCGATCTTGTAAGTCACTGTTGGGCAAGTCTGGTACGACCAACCTGTTCAATCACATGTGCCCACACAAATTTTGATTGGCTTAAACCCGTGGAATCGAACAAAAATTTCCATTTGCATGTATTTCCAGTGCACGAACCCCATGGATCTTGATCTTGTCTTCACTTAATGAGTGCAAACATCACGAGACCGGTTTTGAAGCGTGTGTATTATTATTATTATTATTACTCAAGTATTTAAAGACGATGTGCCAACAAGTAGAACCATAAAGAGGGTACATGATGAAAGAAAAAAGGAAAAAAAGGGGAATTTTCGTCTGTTTACACATGCCGTTTTTGAAGTTTTTTGTCTTTTTTGGAAGAAAGAAAAGAGGGAGAGTCACTGATAAACGGGAACACAAGCACGGCAGGATTCTCGCCACTGGTTTCTTTCTTTTGCCATCACACTGAGTGTTATCAGCCACATATCTTCACGGTCCGTTGGACCCCACGATGGCTAGTGGGGCTGTTAGACGCTTGAGTGTCTTCCGTCAGGTATTCTTTTGTCCGCCACGGCAACGTTTCCAATCAGGTCCAGCGAGAGCAAAAAGAGCTAGGCGAGAAAGGCGTTGCTCATCCATACGAAGAACATGCCCCAGCCATCTTAGCTGGCACATGGATATATGATCGAAAAGTGGCACAGAGTGATCGCTGAGGACCGCCCTCCTGACGTGTGTATGATGAAAATGCATGCAGAAGAGGATTTGTTGAAACAGCAAAGGAATTTGCGGTTACGTTTCAAGGTCGTAATCAATATTGTCGTTTCCGTTTCTACTACTAAATCTTGGAAGGCTGCTTATAAGTCCTATCTACATGCCACCTGTATCCAAGTCCACTATCTCACGCTGAATGGAGCGCTTTGGCAATAATGGCGCCACTAATTACGCAATGTTTTGTGAAATATTCTACAATGAGGCAAAAAAGTTATTCTTGGTGTGCTATTAAAATCATTTGAAATAATTTTTTGGTAGTCATCGTGTAAAAACATACCGAATCGATTTTCCATGTCACCTTCGATTGACTCCACCGGATCGTTTGCATAAACATCAGACTCACTTTCTTCGTGATGAATTTCGTCTGTTCTATGTAGTTTTGAATATCCGAGACTCGTTTTTTCTACTATCGGGTCACATGCAACCGTCGGGAACAAAATTCCTTTGGAAGGCAATTTTTGTTCTAGTTTGCGCGGCATTTCGTCGTGATATTCCAATAAATATGCTCGTGAGTTTCGCTTCTGCAGTTCAGTGAACATGGCGGCTTCCATACTTGGAGTCATAATAGACGAAGGAGGGCCAAGTGAGCTCGGAATCAACGTAGCGGTGGCGATTGCAGCTGCTGTGGCTGCCGAATCAGCCCCAGCTGTGAACGGTAAATTCGTCACCGGGTACATACAAGCTGCACTGAAAACCAGTGGATCAGGGGTACTGGGTATCGATCGATGATTTAAACATCCATGCAACATTGCTCCGAAACATGCAATCCCCAGAATACAACCGGCAGTCAAACATTGACGAAGGTCTTTGAGTAGACCCAACAAGATAAGTATTATGGAGGCAACAGCAGCAACCATCATCAGGCTTGTGATGACATATCGCAGATAACGACGAAATACTCTTTTGAATCGTATTGAATTTCCCAGTTCAGCACAATGGCTTGATTTATCCACCGGCGAGAAGACATCCTCTGGTGGATTCAATACGGACAGCATCGGACGCTGTAGAATTTGATTGATTTGCATCCAATATTTCGATGAAAACGATGCCGTCTTTTCATTCCAATTCCGAACTGAGGAGCTAAGATAGATAAAAATGAATACCGTACAATTTAGATAGCATCTTAGACAACAATTTATAGGAAACAACCCAAAGAAAAATAAAAAAAATCACATTTTCTTTTAATCGTACGGCGTTAAAACTGTTTCCATCTTATCAAACAATGTAACAATAACATGATATTTTGAATTAAAACATTGTTAGACGAGTATCATTAGAAGAAGTTTATTCTTCCAGACAACATCACAGAGGAATTCGGGTTTAAGCTTTAGAACAATAAGAAATTACAGCTTTATTTTACAAATTCCATTGGCGTACGTTTTAGGCTTTATTTCTCTTCTATAAGCGACGATTAGTCATACCAAAAGTGCCCGTAAGAACATTGAGCATTATTATGCAGCGCACAGTCTTCATCTGGTGGTTATTCATAGATGATTTATTCATAGATGATATGCAGGTAAAAAGCTATGCTTTACAAGACGCACAAAATGTACATCGGATCGGATAATAAAACATATCAAATTATTGTTAGATTATTGTCAAACATGAAAAACATACTTGTCCATGTGAATATCTAGTGATTTCTTGAAAACGTCAACGGTTCCAGATTGTACCACATGAGCAGGTAAACTGTTCCACAATTGCACATTGCGAACGGAAAATGCATATTTGCGGCAACTCAACCTGCTATGCTGCTGGTAAAGTTTAGATTGGTGACCACGCAGATGTGTGTTATGGGAAAGATGAATCAAACTACCACAAGCATGATTTGTTTGATTATGCAGTGTCCAAATGAATATTAGTGCTCCTCGTTTCCGTCTGTATTCAGCCGAATGCAAATTCAATATTTTAAGTCTCATTTCGTATGGATAATTAGATAGTCCCATAAAGAGTTTTGTCGTTCTGCGCTGTGGAGTTTCCAATAGCAGAATATCTTTTTTCAACCAAGGATCCCATGCCGGTATAGCATATTGAACATGAGGACGGATGTACGTTGAAATTAATTTGCAGACAATATTGGGGTCAAATGAACCTAGGACTCTTCTGAGGAGACCCAAGTTGTTTTCAACTTTGCAGGCAGCCAATCGACATTGCATTGAGTTTCCTAAGTCTGGTTGGATAATCACGGGTAAATCTGTTTCGGAGGAGGCGGGTTTAATAACAGTAAGACCAAGATAATATTCTTTGCTCGACTTGCTGTTGAGAGACAATGGGCTGCATTTCGAAGCACTCAGTGGCATTTCGTTGTCTAGGGACCAATTGTGAATAATGGCGCGATCCCGTTGCAGGTTCTGCGTATCGTCTGTGGAGATATCATTTGTAATCAACCACGTAGATTAAGCCTAAGTAGGGTCAAGCCGTGTAGACGAATCCATGTACTGTTGACTAACTGTCAATTATTCAAATGAATTTAATGCATTTAAAATGGAACAAAGTTAGTCGCCACTGTGCTAAGCAAATCGAATATATGATGATGAATCCTTAGGTGACTTATTGTCGGTTATTGATCATTCAAGTGGTGAATGAAGTGTTACTAAATCTTGTTCCCTGGTCTTAGTCTCATAATTGGTCGAACGAGGTTTCTATTCCAAGTTCGGAACGCTACCTGAAATTGCTCTAACCGTTTGTCCCCAAATTTTACTCTATTATGACTACATAGTCAGTCCGAAACGTCAATTCATCAATGTTTATCAGCGTGATGTGGCTTGCCCTTACCTCCGTTTGATAAAACATGAAGCTCATAGGCTTATATGCTTTCACCCAGTGGACAGGTTGTAACGCTGTTATAGATATTTGTCAACCGTATAGTTGATATTCGTATTACGCACGGGTATGATGGGTTGCTGTGCTAAACACATTAGCTGAAACTTGCAACCTTAGAGGGATTCGAAGTTGGGCCTTTCGATTGCAAAGTCATCGTGCCAGAGCGACCACGAACGTACTTCATATAATTGCCATTCTTGATTGAACCTACACTCCGCTGCAGGTGTAGAGCTATTGGCCTCTTCAAGATCCATTTTAGTGGAACAGAGTTTGAAAATAGCAAAGTTTTGGATATGTTTATTTCAACGGATCGTAGTATTATATCAGGTAAAACGTAGCAGCGCTTATAGGTACACGATATTTCACATCCCACTTGGGCATTCTTCACTACAGTCTCATGGATCAACGTTTGTCTGAACAGTGACTACAAAGCAAATTAAGGACTCATCCTGACCGTCCCTGATAAGTTTTCAATGATCCGACTTATCACAAGTCAAGCGGTATACGGGCATCCGGGTAGAGTTAGAATTCAGGTCAACACAATCCCACATTTTAGACATGAACCGAATATGTGACGTGACCTCATTTGCCCTCTGACATCCTGGCCAATGAGGAGTAGACCACGCAAGGTTGATGAGATGCTATGGTGGACAACTTATAGCACTCTCCAGGCCAACCGGTTGTGTTGATGCTTCAACACGCAACCAGTGATGTCTCTGGTCTATACCATCACATTGCGTTTAAAGGTCATTTCGGAGATAGGGGAAATCAAACATGCAGGTCGTTGGCAACTCTTAAACAGAACTAAAACCTTACGCAAAATTAATTGACTTATATGAAAACATCGCAGGTGTTTATATAAATTTGGCGATGCTTATTTGTAGTTTAGTGTTGAGGGAGTTTCAGACTAGAACAGAAGTGGATTGATTCATGGTTGAAAAGTAAATCAATAATTGAATGAAGAAAATGAATGATTTTTTGTTTAATAAAAAATAGTACATATTTTCGGTGAAATAACAACAAATATGAAACAAAATTTTGGTGAGATTTATTTGTCCTTAATCGTCAAACGACAACTTCATTTTGACAAATTGAATGAATGTTCTTTGCTATGGGGTCATGGTTGATAACGATGCATCATGTTTCGTTCTGTTGCAGGTGAAGATAGACGATTAAAAAAATCTTTGCGAACTGGGTGGGTAATATTGATTAAAATAATTTTTGTGGAAACATCGCAAGAAGAAATAGTTGTTTTTAAATAATATTTCCCAGAAAAATGTTATATGATGGAGAACTGGCGCACGAAATACAATTTTTGATAAAGTGTCAATTAATCCGACAGTCATTTAAAAGAAGTGCATTAAAATTGCAAAACAGTAGAAAAGAGGAGGTAAATCAAAAGATAGGCCATTCCGAGTTATCTGTTCAAGCCAGACACGAAAGAGCAAATACGAAAATGATAAATGGGACTCAACGTATTCATGAAAAAAGAAGGTTTGTACTAGCAGCGTTCAAATATCCTGTGATGGTGAATTCCAAAGAAACCAAATACGCACAGTGAAGAAATAACGTTTACAATCGAGTTTTGATTGCGGTACTTTAGTGACTCCGTGTATTCTTAGGGGAACTAACCTTTATCAAATCGCAGAGAGGGTGACTTTCCATCCGCTGTATTTTATATGTTAGGATCATGTCGCTCCTTACTCTCTTTTGTGTAAAATCAGTCAATCCCAGTATGACCATTCGCTCTTCGTTTAGGATGGGCTGCATCCCATCAACTAGCTTCGACGCCCTGAGGTAATTTTTATCTAGCAATCCAATGTGTTTACGCAGCCACGGTGCCAAAGCTGGGATCATGTATTCTATCGTCGAACGGATGTAAGTATATAAGATGCGGGGAACGTTTTAGTCGTCACACAAGTATAAATGCCATATTATGTAAACTGTTTCTCACTGGCTGCATTTGGCGAAACCAGGCACCGCCAAACCGGTAGTGGATAGTACGTATGAAGAAAGACTAGAACCCACCAATCGTCAATCAATTCTCTGGACGTACACTAGCAGAAGATTAGGTGGGTCATTTGCAATAGCGATCAATGAAATGAGAAATGGTGGACAATTTTTACTATGAGAATCCATGCTTGATCAAGTGTTGGCACGTTGACACGTTTCGATAAATTTCCAAAATAAAGAGAGATTAATATGAGTTATTGCTCACTCATTTCGGGATAACCTTTCTGCGTTCGTTGGCTATTGTTGAGGTGGCCTAAACTTTAGCACTTTTCGTATGAATGCCACAACGAAGCTTAGTCAAACACAATGCACATGTGTATATGCCGAAACCACGGGGTCAATCTATATTTAATCGCATTCGGAAGCTGAAATCTGTGCAGTACAAAAACAGACAGAAGCCGAGAGATCTAGATTAGAATGGCAAAACCCGGGTAGAATAGATATGATATAGCGAAAAATCGCATTGAGTGTCGGATTTTATATATATTCTTGAATAATTTTATGAATCATGTATGTTGGAGTGAGGGACAGAGGAAAGCTTGTTTTGTTGCACCACAGTTTAAGCCTCAAGAAAGCTGTTGTGTTTATTTCATGCTTTTATGTTTACTGCGACGGATTTTCAGAACCTTCTAGCTTGAGACGTTGTCCACCATCATGAAAGCCTACTTAATCCCAACCATGGAGCATGCATCACAAGCTTGGATTTCGTGGTTAAAAAAGGATATATTATTGCTTGATAAAATATAACATCGTGCAACCAAACTCGTTAGTGGTTCCCGGAGACAAACGTACGAGGAACTGAGACTCCTTACTCGCTTTCAAAGAAGCCTTCGAAGTGATGTGATACTAACATACAAAATATTAAATACCCTACATCATCCTTTGAAACATTTATTCGAATACCGTGAGTCATGACATACACGCAGACACTCAGCGACACTACGAATTCTCCAGTCCCGTATCAGCTGTCGCCGATATTTTGATTGTGTTCGTGTCTGTTTGCATTGGAATGCCATACACGGAACTCTTATCATCGCTCCCAGAGTCGAAACGTTCATTCGAAATTTGGATACTTATTTATTGCATAACGATTTAACGGCAGTTGCGTATTGACACATTGTAAGTATTTAACTGGAATATACTTGACATTAAATGTTTATTTTATACCTTTTTCCTTAACGAATATTTGCTATGATATGTGAAGCTATGTTCTTTTTGTGACCATAAATTCTTCATTCTTTAATCTTGAATCTATAGTCGTTCACAACACATGACTGAAGGACTGTTGACTGTGTGGTCTAGGAAACTCATCAGAGTGTGTCGGTTCCCAATGTTCAACAGGTTCATTAAAATTTTAGGCCACGTCCTTCCCAGTCTAATTAGAATTTCATTGTGTTATGGTTGTATGGAACTTAGGCACACAGAGCTTGCTTTCGACGCAATGTTTTCAAAGATGGTGTTGGTGAAAGTCATGATCATGATAAAGAGGAAGATGAAGATAATGATGAAAACAAATATAATTTAGGACTGGTATGAACTATTGTTCCAAATCATACCTCGTTTATTCATTCATCTATTCCTACAACTATTAAATTACTAATTAATTTGTTTTTTTCCATTCAATCACACACTTGATACATTCGTATCCGAATAATTCTTAAATTTTATGTGGTAATCGGATATTTTGGACTCACGAAGAATGTTTAGCTAAAAGGCCATAGTTTCCTGGTAGAGATAATTTGACTACACACGTGCTTAAATTGGCATGCGTTTAGCAAACTTAAAAATGTTACGATAATTTCTGTCTAAATTCTTTGTTTTTCAAGAAAATCAGACGTCGGGCTTCATTATTATCGTCGTTCAATAAAATGCGATTCACTATATTAACGAATATGTTGGGAATTAAGTCTAGAAGGATAATCATTTTAAATAAAAAAATCATGCGTTTCTATCCCACGATAACATTTCTTCAGTTGTGTACAAAAAATCACGTCAATTTCTAGAGATGGTTTATCTAAATCAAGAATCGTTACAAGTCATTTATGCATGTTATACTTAAGTGCCGAATTTTTATCAGTACGGTACGTGCAAGTTAAAGAAGATGGTTTTGGTTAATAGAGTCAACATGGCAGGGCGATTATTCGGTTTCGATTATGCAATTGTTTGATCTCTTATCTATTTTGTCGACATTGTCTACTTATAAGTAGTTCAAACATGTTAGAAGATAAGGATAACAAATTTATTATTTTTATTCTTGGTTCATTCCTACAACGCTCTGGATGTTTCAATTCCATATCACTGCCAAACAATATTAAGATCGGAAAATTTGGTGAACAATGAAATGATATAGACCATTTTGTTCTCCAATGAAGGCAGGTTTTCTCACAGGTGTTTTTTGCGAAATTGACAAATCTGCGCATGGCAGTTAAACAGGTGTAACTGGCGTCTTAATTCGATAAGAATTTTGTTATCAATGTCAAATAAATTATTAATCAATCAGTCGTTTTGTAAGAAATTCAAGCACAAAATTAAACTTTCGTGTGAAGTTATAACCAAATTGTGACAGAAATTTTTACAAACATTCACAAATAAATTAAACAACCGACCATTTTTAAATGTAAAATTCAACGAAATCATTAGCTATTATTATAATTAATTTTATTGATCTTTG
The DNA here is from genome assembly GCA_013407085.1 of Atriophallophorus winterbourni. NCBI lineage: Eukaryota > Metazoa > Platyhelminthes > Trematoda > Plagiorchiida > Microphallidae > Atriophallophorus > Atriophallophorus winterbourni. Next base: position 43,504 of record JACCGJ010022023.1, read on the forward strand.
TTTGTTATAAAATAATTTTTAATTTATATAAAATGTTAAATCATCAAATCTTACACGAAGCCGGATATCTCTGTGATGATCTAATCGATGCTCTAATTTTATCATCAAAATTCCCGCTTTGAAAATTACATGAAGGTATTATGATTACTTACAAAGTTGTCACACCCTGAGTTGTGGATGGAAAAATCTATTTTCATTCAGTTTCTCGAAAACAAATGCGAAACTTTTATTGCATCCGTTATGGAGTGTTATTGTGTAACTGATTCGGAATACTAACAACTTTTGATAGCACTCGAACGTAGCGCAAAAACGAGAGACATCTGAGCAGCTGGATCTCCGTCATTGAAAACTTGCTGCATCCATTTTAGACTCAATCACCGAAAAGCGTCAGATTCTTAACTTGAACAAGTTTACGGAGCCGGAATTTATTTATTCACTTAAAAATTGCAAACAACTTATATCAGCGGACTTGTTTGTATAAATCGTATTCCATATGTTTTTGTTGCAGTTGTTTTCTGTTGTGCGCGGCGAATGATAGACTTGGTGTTTCATTAAGAGCTTTCGATCAAAAATGAAATGACACAAAGTACAGTACATTGGGGACGATAACTTGTCGGCTACCGCGATTAATAAGGGGAATTGCTGAGCATCTGATAGTTGACTGGAACAACACCAGACTGGCCATGAAGACGAAAATTGTGGTTGAGAGTGCATGTATGCCAAACACTTCACTGTTTTACAGTGAACTCTGAAATATTCAGGCACACATCGAACGAACGCTGAATATTTTCCATTGCCAAATGAGTCATCGCATCTTAAATACTTGAAGAAATCAAGGTATCAAGATTTATGGTTAAAAGGTTAACACTTTTCAACACCACGTGATTACGTTGTGAATGAAAATGTGAAAAATAATAGTAGATAACGAATTGAGTATATCAAATGTATGGCTCACGAATAATGGTCTTTTGCGTAGATGAAATAAGAACCAAGCTACGGAACATAAGCACTCTCCTGCGATAGCGTCTCTCATGGTAGCTTGTTTATAACCAAAGATTAATTTTAAATCCGGGGATGTGAGCAACAAATTAATTTGGTCTTCCGTAGGTACATCGAGTGCTTGACCAGGAATCACTATGTGATTCTGTGTTTGAACACCGTGGTTCGTTGTACGCCTATGTAACAATGGCGTTAAAGTATTACTTTGTTTACCACTTTTCCACTGTTGCAAGGCACACTAAAACTAATCTTATTATCTTTACCTGATGACGCCAAACAGCCATAAACCGATTGTGGTAAGTGCGCAGGAAGTGAGCAGCAAATTTCTTAAGAGACAGTTATTTTCCTAAAATGAAATCTATGTTAAAATGAAATCAAAGATTCTTTTTTGGTAAGACGAACCTAAGTTACGGAGATGTTTGTATGACAGAGATAGAAGCTTTAAAATAGCTTTAAAATGTATCCTGGTTGAAAACATTACAAACTCAGATATTCTCTCTAGATCCTAGGAACAGGGTAGCGTTTCCGAGCAGGTTCATATCTGTAGAATGAGAAACGTCCGTATTTCTAAAGTGTAAGTTTCAGGGAGTTAAAATCACAAAGTCAAACTTTTGCTAGGGGCACCTGCTGTACAAATAAGCTTGTAGTAGAGATATAGAAGCTTTAGAAATAAAGTCTGTGAGTTAGGAAGTATAAATTATAGTGACATTTCCAAGGTGTTGAAACTCATGTGGTACTATCCGCCGATATAATTGGAACACTTTGGTACCATCCAACTGCAATCAATGGATCGTAAATATCTTATCGCTGTAAACGATATGGGAAAGTTGTTTACTGCAAATCAGACTGCAAACCACGTATTCGAAATCGACCAGCGGAGGCCAACAGTAACATTGCATTGCATCCATGGAACGAAATCTCATTTCTGTATTTGTGAAAATAACTCCGAAAGTATCAAGTGCCCTCATCTGAAGCTAAGCTTAGCTCTTAGAGCTTATTCCACATGTGTTTCGAAAGTATCTTCAATTTTTTGCGAGTATGACTTTTGCTTTATCAGTCATACAATAATTCTCAGAACAAAAATCTTTTCTGGTGGTCTCGACTTGTATTATTGCAAGAGATAATGCAAATCAAGAGTCTCATCGGTAGAGTTTATGATAGCGAAACAACAAATTTAGAGCCTTACAAAACGACTCACGATTCTGCTTGAGCTAATTTGTGTGGTAATCCGATATCTCATCATTTTTTACACCACAGCCAAGTTTAACCTCATTCGCAAGTAAGTGGATTCTATTAAACAATCAATGACATTATTTTTTCAACTCATCGAATATTTTTGATAAACTGTAACGAAACCATGACCCGGTTGAAAATACAATTTATCATGAAAGACGATAACAGCAAACATTAGCACGATACACCCTGAGCATCTTGAACAATGATGTTTGAGAAACATTTCTTTTTAAATATCATCAGAGAACTGTCAGTTGATTGTCATATTACCTACAATGTCATTCAAGGTTTTTATTGGTCTAAAAATCATCAAGCTTAACAATAACCATAGGATAGTAAAAAGTTGAAATGTAAGTGTATAAAACAAAATAAGCAATTAGATTAAACAGTAATTAAATAGTCGGAAAACGAATTATTCAATAAAAGGTGGTCTAATATGGTGTTAAAATCATGCAACGGTAGACCTTAAACTGTTCCAAGTAAACTGGACACGGAGAGAATAAAACTACCTTCTTCTGTTTAGGCGGGAATGGTATACCACCAGCACATATTCATGGGTCCAATAATTACAGTTGGATATGGTCTCCTCTGATTAATCGATAGGGAAAGTCGTACAGATGCATGCGAGCAATCCTTTCCTTATAAGGCTTGTTTCGGATGCTGAGAATTAATTTTGTTGAGCAGTGATAGATTCGCTGCATAATTGCAACATACTTCTTGAGCCACTTGAGCTACATTCCCTTCTCCGAAATTTGTTACAATAATGTGATTGCCTAAGCATGTTGAGTGTCGGGGATTATACTTTTGATGAGCCTCTTGGTTTATGGACGCGGAAATAGCTCAAGCATCAAGATACCTTGTTAGATGTGATCAATTTTTCGCTGCTTTCAACATCGTCAATGGTTATCAAATTTAACCGTATTCTAAAACGGCACACTGTAAGCGAACTAAAATTCGATGGATTTCATAGCAAAGGAGAACGTATCTTTTCGCGAAACGATTATCGACTTATTGTCGCCCCTATACAATATTGAAATTCCCGATTTCCCTTGCATTTTGTATACATATAAATATGTGGTAATCGATGCTGTTTTGTTTAATCACAAACGTGTTATAACATCTCTGCGTTTTAGAAATATTTGTCATCTCACCATTGGCTAGCGAGTTGTGTCATTAAGTGGTGTGAAATACGATTGACCGTTTGAGTTACTTAGGAAAACTAATACCCAGGATGAACAAGCAGTCAACACAAAAAGGCATAATTCATCCTGCGTGATAAGTGAACTTCAACAAATGTTAAAACGTAAAATGTCAAAGAACGAGAGATGTTATAACCGTTAACAACACAAGAATTCGCCAGATTCGAAATGAGAATACGACAACAGGTTTCTGTCTAGTGAGAAATTGTTGTAGTTGTAATACCTCAGAATTATATGATTGCTTGATAGGACAGACCGTCACATTTTAAAGTAACCGTCTTCCTTTAATTATTATTGTGGAGTCGATCTGCTCCGTTATAAAAATTTATTGCAAGGTGTCCCAAAAATGTTTGGCACGAAGGAAGGACCTAACATCGCGATGGGAATGTGAGAATGCTCCATCTTGCTGACAATATAACTCTTTATGTTCACCAGCAAATTCATAAGACCAACAACAAATTATAATATGTACACAGATTTTGGGAAACCTTTTGTGCTCTTTTCCACTATCTGAAAATGTCTCACGTATCGGTAGAACGAACATCAATCATTACAAATCGAGTTTGACACTGAAAAAGATTTTCAGATAAATAAATAAATAAATAAATAAAAAGGGTGCAATTTAACATAACCATTTGACGAATGACATGGAATGGATTTCACTTTGATAAATTATATTCTTTTGTCTGAAACGATGACAAATGTTGTGATTGACAGCCTTCAACTCAGGACACACAGACAAGCTCATACTTGAACGAAAATGAATGATTGACAGGGTAATAGCATAGTTGCGAAAAAAATTAGCAAATGGAATGAAAAATATCAGTAGTCGGGTATTGTTCACAAAAAGACGATAAAAATAGGAATAATGTCACGCCCTCTATGTTTTATTGTCTTAGTGTTAAAGCGGTGCGTCTCGATTGCTCGTATGCAGTAAAACCATGCAAATGTTATGACAATTGAATAGAAAATTGTCTAATGAGCGTACGACCAAATTTTAATTTGAAATGTTTCAAAGATATTGATTACTGTAACGCGTGACTAAAATATTTTCCAAAAAGCCATTGTTTCTTTCAATTTTATTCATAACAAATTTAAACTAGTTCGTCTAGAGTCGAGCTTTTATTTTGAGTGAGTGAGTGAATGTATGATAATGAAAAGGAAGTGAAAAACCATTAATTGGTTAATCGATTACAATGTATGGAAAATGGAAATAATGGCCTCCATTGATGCGCCTGCTAATCATTACTAAGCGGGGAAAACTAAAAAGTTTTAAAACATTGGATAAATTTTTGGTGCCACTAAAGCCTGAATATTTCGTTTATGCGGAGGACTTTGCCCAATATGGTTCGTTCACAATGTCCTAGTACAGAATCAGAGGGCTGTTCACGCCCTGATGGCGCAGAAAATGACTATTACACACTTCCCACGTTTTAACTGACCTTGACCGAGTTCATGCAGCGCGAGGTAAATAGGTCAATTGATCTGGTCGTTGTCTACGTGACTTGATACTCTTAGGAGTTCAATAGGATGTTTAGTGATATGACAAATGCGAAGTAATGGATGGAGCGCTGATATCTCAAACAACTCAGTGTCGAGCACTCATTGTGCGATTTATAGGCAACTTATGGTCAACTTAATAAAATGTGCCAGTCCGGAGAAAGATTTATTTACGCTTAGTTGCGGTCGGTCAAACGGTGGACGGTCGTAAGACGCGTTGATGGTCGGAGGTTCGAGTCCCACCCGAAGCAAAGGATATGTTATGCTGATGAGCTCAGTTAAGAACGAAACTCAAGACCAGTGCTTCCCTTTGGACCGTCGTAATCAACTTTGTGAATATTTCGATGGACTTTGCTCGGTGAGTAGTCACAAACATCAACTTATGATTGATCTGAAGATGAAGTATGCCTCCATCGGTCAAATTATATCGTTAAGGCATAACGATTTAATGACACAAAATATTCATTTACATGCTTTTCCGTCTCCAAACACCCCACGACCATGAAACAAAATATTCATTTGCATACTTTTCCGTCACAAAACACCCCACGACCGGTTTCGTGCTGTTTGCACTCATCGTGGTAGGGACAGTAAGATCAGGATCCGCATGCGCTTGAAACAGTGGAGGAAGGGTAAAAAAGGAGCGCTTGTATACCACTGTTGGATAAGGCTGGTACGACCAACCTGTTCAAAGCATGTGTCCAAACACATGGTTAATGGGGTTAAACCCATAACCATGAAACAAAATATTCATTTGCATGTTTTTCCGTCACAAAACACCCCACGACCGGTTTCGTGCTGTTTGCATTCATCAGGTGGCATACAAGCGCTCCTTGTTTACCATTACTTCACTGTTTCAAGCGCATGCGGATCCTGATCTTACTGTCCCTACCAGTGGCATACAAGCGCTCCTTGATTTAATGACACTTTCATATTAACTCACGGTAAGTATTGAGCTGGGCTATACGTGACATTATATGATTATGAGTTATTCCTTTTCTTGTACGAATATTTACTAAACTATACTACTAATTGTGAGCTGTGGATTTTTGTCACAATAAATTCCTTGATCTAGATTTTGAGATATCATACTTTCAACCCCCTAATGAGAAAAAGCTGTATTTTTCGTTCGATAAACGTAAACCATCCAGCGCAAACCAGGCTATTGCAACAATTCAAACAAGATCTGTAGAACAGCTTTTGAAAGCACATTTGTAAATGCTACGGATTGTTGATGGGTGGATTGTTCAGTTGAACTCAAGTTCAAAATTAACTCTGTTCCTATTGGGAACAGATTTAACAAAGTTTCTGAATCAAAAGCGAACGAGAACGCAACATATTTTATGACCGTTAAGTTACAAACTATTTTCTCTATGTGTTACCGAACAGTCTCACTCATTCCAATATCTTTTTCTCTAAATCTGTTTATTTAAATCCAACTGGTCTAAAATTTTCTGATGAAATTGTATAAAAATGATCACACATTATCCGGTCACGTAACAACCAGTGTTGTCACGATATTTGCGCTTGACGCAATGTGATCTCGTATGAACACGACCACGCAATCCATTCGATGTTCACAAATCTGTCAGCGCACGTAAATATCGCATGAATCAATCGCTTTTTGTCCAACATCGAAGAATATAAATCATTCTTGAGATATAATTAGACACAAACATTGGACGGGGAAACTTCTGTGGTCGCATGCTACTTAGATACATCTGCACGCTTCGGTCACGTTGATCAATCTATACCCCATTTGTAAGATGCAGGAAGATGGGAAATTCCTTGTTCGGCACGTTAGTTGTCTTTCTCATCGCAAGTGAAAACCAGGTTTTCTCGAACACTGGAATCGATTATCTTACCTAATGACGGCCCCTTGATAGAAAAGGACAATCATTCCAGTATGTTCAGAAAAGCTGGGTTCACACCCTTGTTTGTTTTGCGTACATCACGAAAGTACCCGTCTACCTAATTACACAAACATTTGATCGATAGCCAAAACTAGAATGTCATTAGCTAATCGATAATTTAAATCAGCTGTTCGCAGGGTACCCGGCCAATAACCACCCGTTCACAATTGAGGTAATTCTTAGACAGTCAGCTGATAATAATGTGATGCGTGCAGATGATTATTTACAAACTTCGATTGCAAGGCGAAAGCTAATAACTTTTTCGTCGCAAATTCCACTCAAAAAAAGACGTTGATATGAAGAGGTACTTTTGTAATTACATCACCTAAATCGTATTCTTTAACATGATGCGCTGGTCAGTACCTAGTTAAACGCTTTTTTAGTATTTTGTTGATCTAACATGAAGTGACTTAAGCGAGTATTCAGTTACAAACGGATGAACTATTAGTGTTTCAGTGGAAATTATAGCATAAGTATTTTAGAAATTTTATAAGTTCAATGAACATTCAATAATAGAACTATTAGTTAGTAGAATAAAGATTTGACTGCACCTGTGTATTAACTCATGGCAAGTATTCAACTGGACTATACGTGACATTACATTATAGGTGTTATTTCTTTTTCATGAACGAATATTTATGATGTTGGATGCGTTGGTCTTGAATACCTTGCTCTTCCCTCTGTTGTTGTTGAGGCCCAGTCTAGCTGATTTGGCCGCAACGATGCTAGTCATTTTAGCATCAGTTATTGGGGGTAGGAGAGAAGAACTAGATCGTGGACGAAGTCGAGGTCGTTAAATTGTTTCCAAAGTGTCCACTGATGCCGTTCCGCTTCTAGTCTGTCGATGTCTTCATGATCCAGTCTATGGCAAGCAGGAACAGGAATGGGGAGAGTATGCAGCATTGCCTCACTCCAGTTCTCATTTCGAAGGTGTCAGTGAATTGTCTGGCATGCACTATTCTGCCTTTCATCCTTTCCTATGACTTCCTCATGATGTTGGTAATCTTTTTTTGGTACTCAGTAGTGTTTCAGTAGTTTCCAGAGGGTCAGTCTGTCGACGCTGTCGAACGACTTCTCATAGTCGATAAAACGAGAAACGAGTTTCATTCTAGGGACTGCTTTAGAATGCTGGGAAAGGTTACGATGTGGTCCGTACATGATATCTTCGTTCTGAAACCGACTTGTTGGTCACGAATATGTGAAGCTGCAATGTCTTTCATTCTGTTCAACAATTTGCGGTTAAACACCTTCCCTGGAGTGGACAGCAGCGTTATCCCGCAGTAGTTGGAGCCGGAACAAAAGTAACCTTTCTTGGAAAGTTTGATAAGGTAGCCTTCTCTTCGCTCAGCTGGTACTTCTACTTCTTCCCAGATCTTGCAGAAGAGTAAATGAAAGAGATTCACACTGGTCTCGACGTCTGACTTTAGCGCTTCTGCCGGGATGTTATCAGGTCCTGTAGCCTTGCCGTTCTTTAATTGCTTGATGGCGCTGCGGATCTATTCCTTCATGGGTGCACAGCACCTGATTGACAGATTGCTTTCATTTGGCAATATCTCAGGCGGGCTTACAAGAGCTGGTCTGTTGACTAACTCCTGAAAGTGCTTGATCAACTTCTTTTTCTGTTCATTCTTCGTCTACTATCGCTTCTGCATCTATGTTCCGAATTGGACTATCTGGCTTGTCAAACGTTCTTGATAGTTTCTTGGCGGTGAAATATAGATCCTTGGTGTTGTTCTGATGCGCTGCTTCTTCTCTTTCTATATACAGTGTTTCTACCTAGTTTCGCATGTCTACTCTGAAGTTTCGCTTGACAATTCTATTTGATTTGTGTATTCTTCTTATGATTTTGCTTTTGTGGCTATTGTTCTGCTGTTGTTCACCATAGCTCCGTCTTCACTTCTTTCTTATATCTTCTGCAGAGTCTCTACTGAGATCCATTCCATGTACGTATATGTTTTGGGGACCTGTACTTCTTGACATGTTGAGGTCACCGCTTCTTTGACTTTGTGACACTTCTTTTCTATAGTCTTTTCTTCGAACAACTTTTTCAAAACCTTGCCATCTTCTTTTCTAATGTCTTCCAGTATATAGGTGTTGTAGCGTTGTCGTTAACTGGACTTCTCTATCAAGTTTTTCTTTAACTGCAGCTTAAACTTGGCGACAAATAGGTGATGGTCGGAAGCATCGTTGGTTTCTCGTTTGACGCTAACATCTTGAAAAGTGCGTCGAAACTACTATCTGTGCACACGTGGTCGATCTGGTTTTCTGTCGACAGATCTGATGACATCCAAGTCGCCGTGGGTATCCTTCTGTGGTGAAAAACACTTCCTTCGATGACCGAATTGCTTGCAGCGCATAGGTCTGCAAATATCTCCTCGTTGTCATTCATTTCGCTCACACCTTACTGCCCCATGATCTCATGATACCATCGGTTGTCACTGCAAATATTGGCATTAAAGTCACCCATTACAATGACGATGACATTCTTTTGTCTGTGTTGTATGATGGTTGACAGTCTGTTGTAAAAATCCTCCTTGTCCTGCTATTTACTGTCGTTTGTCGGAGCGAACCATTTTGACCCTCTTCTTCTTTGTATAGCATGAGGATGTCATGATCCGTAGTCCATGAGCCTCTCATCCAATAAACGATCTGTGTGCCGACTTGGAAAGCATCAGGGCCACACTCTGAATGTGTGAGGCATCTTCCTGCTCGAGACTCGATTACGACAGTAATTCACCCGAAACCAGTCGCATCCGCCCAGAACCATTCCATCATGACTCGCTGATTCTTGAAACGACGATGTTATACTTCGTCATCTCTGCGGCCACTTGCATTGTCTTTCTATTCTCATAGATAGTCCGGACGTTCCATATGGTGATGGTAGTGGCGGTCCTTGTGGATACGATAGTCATCGCCCTGACGGCATCCAGATGACTTTGGATTTCATCGTCCAACGTTATTCACCTTCCAGCTGGGAGGCCATCTTCTCTCAGGTCCGTGTTGTCTGTCAGTATTCTTATTGGCGTTTCTGTAGCTAGAAGGATTTTACAATGTAAGGTAGCTAGCCGCACGCTCAACTCTCCTCAATTTTTCAGGTGGGTTTACGACCGTTCTTGGAGGGGTTATAATAGTAATGCATACTGTCAAATCTCACTACAATGCCACTCGGTATTGGGCTACATTCTCTCGGTTCCGGGAGGTGGCATATTAGTGAGATTTGACTGTGAATCGCTTTAGGGACGAATATAGTGAACGAAATGTTTGATCAAGCGGAATAAGAACGTTATAGGTAGCAGAAATAAAACACAAGATCGAGAACTGGGCCAATATAAGGCAATACAAGTAGGTGACCATCGCATCAAATGTTTTCATCTTTACTATACACCACGTAAGTTATATGCGATTCAGAGTGCATTAAAAGAGTATGTACTACTGTAATTTAATTTTAAATTTGTTTATAAATCTTAATTTATATTTTCAGGTTATTATATTTGATTGTCAAATGATAAATTAATACCGAGGGTGACATTATGTTAATAATGTGACGAAAAATATGAACTCACGATCATTGAATAAATATTCAGTCAAGTGTAACCGTCAATCAATAAGCGGAAAATGCGACAAAACATTTAGTGGTTTTTCACGTGAATTATTGATTCATGTCTTCAAACTAGTGCTATTCCCAGGCCCTCCTCTTTCAAACATATTAGTGACATTTAAAAAAAACTTGCTTGCCGCTTACTACAAATTTGCCCAAGCATTAGTCTTTGGCATATGGAAAAGTAGGTAGCGAATATTCATATGTGATTTAAAGGAATCGTATTTTACATTTGGAATAAAATATCCGTATTTTTTGAAAATATCTACCTACCTGAATAATTACACGTTTTCTGCCCAACCTAAACAACCCGGGGAAAATTCTACCAGATACGGGTGCTCGCGTGTATTTATATAGTGAATTACAATTGGCGGAAGCATATCACGTGATTGGGTGGAACAAGTCGCATTGGGCCAATCCGGATTGAGCAATTTAGAGGATGAACAGTGAAATGGACGGCTTTGTTCACAGTTCTAAAATGCCATAATGCGACGATGAAATGATAGAAATTTGCATCGGTTTGTTCCGGAGGGGCATAAACATTTCACTGCTCAAATACGGCCAAAGTCTGATCACAACTTCTAAGAAACATGGCATAATGTTTACCGATAAAAATGGTCAGTGTTCTCCTACGCATGAATAGGAAGATTCAAGATTTGTGGTAAAATAGCAAATAGCTTATAATCCTATAAGATATATTCACAAAATTTAACTAAATCGTACGCGTATGTTTCAACCCTTGTGGTACGAAGGAGGAGTAAAAACAATTTCAATTTTGAAATAGAGTGGGTAGACACCAGTCGCAAATGTATGTTTGAATTACTTCGCTTTTTGCAAGGGCACTAATAGTATTCAGTAAAATCGGGCCAACGCAGTATTATAGGCATATACATTCGTAAATTATCTTCAACAATCGTTTTATTTAGTGAAGACACATTTTCTGAATGTAAACTGTTTCAGAGAAAGCATATTTAAACGGATGAGATTACAACTACGTGTCGGGAGACTAAAGCCAATTTTAAATAGGCGCCGAAGAGGATGAGTCGCTGTACGGATTTTTATGTATATCAGCATTAGGTCACCCATTATGAACTTGCACGAAAAAGAAATCAATCTGAGGCTAGAAACTTGCAGATTAAAGGGTAGGTTGTACAATTCCAGGACCATTTAGTTGCCTTATTATAATTCCTCTCAAATTTCGAGACATCTTTTTCCAACCATGCTGCCAAATCTTGCGTGATACAATCCACGACTGGTTCTCCGATTGCGTTGAGTACCTATGTCAATGAGTGGGTCTGAAACAAGTCGATGTGATGGGGCATCTATCGGAAAGCAGAGAAATTCGTGCAAATCATTCAAACGTATTGCCGAATTTGATAAATGATGTTTAATAGTGCTAAGCAGATTCGTATGAGTAAGAAAAAATTGTAAGTGTTGGAACATTTCGATGTTCATGCAGCTAACCGCATTCATATTATTAAACACGTTGGCTGCGCTAAACTCATTGGCTCCAGAATTTCAAGGAACGCGGAAGATGATCTAAGAAACTTTCCAAGATTAGTGCAATAGGAACCCAACCAGGTGTGTGCTGGTGTGGGTGTGCGTATGTGATTAAACAAAATGCGAATAAAAAAATAGATTTCGTTTCATCATATTAAGGTTAAAATACTATGGTGTAACGTTTATTAGTCAAGGCTCTACGTATAAAATAAAAATGCTATTCGAAGCCTCAGATTTCCGGTCAGTTATAGTTCGCATACTCGATTTCAAACATATGTACTCAAAGTAAAGTTGTAAGCTGTATTCCAAAAGACGAATCACTTGTTCTGTAAGACAGGGTTGGCATATATTTGATCGTTATGTGAGTGTTTTAATAGCTTCGGCATCCCATCAATTAGTTTGAGAATCTAAGTTAGCTCTTTTGTCTTTCTGAAGTCAAACCTTACAGCTGTAATTAGTTTTTCGATTATATACCATAACGCGCATTTCCAGAGTTCATGTTCCAGGTTAGTATTTATGCCAGTTTTCGAACCGTGATTCTCTAGCGTTTGTGAATAGCTCAGATTTGCTTAAGTTCACAGAGATAGGTGGCGCAAATTGTAAAGTTATGAAAGGATATTATGTATAACGTGTTTCGTCTGATCAATGGGATCTGATCAAATTTCAGATTACATCACCGACACATGAAGATAAACCAATATGAATTATACGGTCTGAAAGCGGCAACTAAAATGGTTGCGATTTTTAGACTTCCGTGGAGACACTCAATATGTTTAGCCCAAGCGAATCGGTGGTTCGTGATAAAACGCTCCGATTTCTCACATTCGGTGCATAATCTTTTAGAGATAACTGTTAGTTTCGCCC